>JADGJL010000067.1:0-48830 GCA_027600665.1 Irineochytrium annulatum
GCCCAATCCCACCCCCACCTACAAGCCCTCGCGAGTTCTCCAACTCCCTTCGATATACCCCCCGCGCTTTCTTCGAAGATAACAGCCACGTCGCGGTAGTTCCCGCCAGCGTCTACCGACACGTCCGCCTCCTCCCCGCTAGCGAGCTCGACCTTGCCAGTGTAATTGATGTCAAGGAAAGGGCCGCTCAACTCGGTGTCGATTAGGAGCCGGGGCACGTGAGGGGGTACGGCCTCGCAGAGAGTTTCGAGTCTGGAGCCCGGATCTGCGGTGGAAACACAATTAGCACATATATTCCACCACAGCTGTGATTTATGGTACTTACGCATGGTGGCCCCAACAACAACAAACAACGAGCAACCCGCCACATCCCCATCCACAACCTCCCAAAACGCCGCCTCCTCCTCCCCTTCCTCATCATCATCAAATCTTAATCCCGGATGCACGAGCCCACTCACGCACCCAACCCTCTCACACTTGACCACATCGTCGCTCTCCACAAGCCCCCAAAACCGCTCCGCCTCCATCGCCTGGAAACACCTCTCACAACTGGGTCCCCTCACACCCACCGGACCCACCGCACCGGGCGGCGTGGCACTACTCGGACTCGCCCCCGGCGTCGTCGGCGTCCCCGGTGCACTGACCGGCGGCGTCCTCACCCCTCCACGCAACTCCAACGCGTCCGTGATCCCCAACGCTACCGTATCCATCCCGTCCACATTGGCCGTCACGACCCTCCCCAGGATACCCATCCCCTCCATCTGCACGACAAGCGCATGCGCCGCGCCGCTCGCGAGCTTCCTCCTCCGCAGCGGCAGGTAACTCCTCCGCAGCACTTTAAAGAACTCTCGGGGGTTCGCCCGCAGCGTTTCCCGCTTTAACGGCTCTAACCCGACGGCCCTCGCCTGAGCCGGGCCGAATGTCAGGACAGTTGACCCCGCGCGCGGTCCGAGCACGACGACGGCCTTGAACGGGTTGGGCTTGTCGAACCGGTTGCGGGTGCGCCACTCCCCCTCCTCGATCTTGGCAGCGACGCCTGCAAGCGAGACGTCGGCGTTCAAACACCGCTGTCGGACGTCAAGCGGTATGCGGGTGTTCTCCAGCGCGCGCCGTCTCCGTCGTGACGCGATCGTTAGCGGTGGGTTGACATCGGTCTCGTTGAGCGACGATGAAGACGTGTTGGCGCGTCTTGGCGGTCGATATGGCGGCGGCGGGGATGGAGGCAGTGTTGCACCGTGGAGTGCCAGGAGTGTGACGACCTTGTCGAGAGAGTGGAGTCGTGCGAGGTCAAGGGCGGTGTTGCCGTCGGCGTCGAGGGCATCGGCGGGGCAGGCGTTATTGAGGAGGAGCTGGGCGGTAGAGACGAGAAGGTCTTCGGGCGTTGGAGTGCGAGGCGGCAGGCAGGAGGAGTGAAGGGGGGTGTGGGCTTGATTGTCGATAAGAGAGAGGGAGTTGGGGACGGATGTGGGATGGGTGAGGAGAGGAGACAGTATATCAGGGCGGTGATCGATGGCGGCAAGATGGAAGACTGTAATCCCTTTGCCTACAAACATGAATCCGTTAAGTAGCGCTTCCGGTGCGAATAGAATGCAATGAACCTACAATCGTGACGGTGCGTATCCAAAGTTGGGACCTGCAGCAACCGCAAAACCACGTCTAGCGACCCAGACGCGACGGCCAGATGCAAAATTGTCTCCCCCTTTCTCGTCACCTTCGTCACGTCCGCCCCAAACTCCATCAACATTTCGACCATCTCCTTATCCCCATCCTTTGCCGCCAGCAACAAAGGCGTGTACCCCCTCCAGTCCGGGATATTCTGCGACTCCGGCTTCTCGGGGACGACCGGCACACTAACAATCAGTTAGCGATTGTAACCTCTATTATCGCATCTCCCACCTGCTTCCACTCGAGCTCCCGGATCTACTCATGCTGACGCCACCACTCACCTGCGCCTTTGCCGCCGTCGCCGCCCCGTTAAGCTGCTTCGCCGGGCTTAGCCTCGCGACCGTGCCGGCGCGCCGCGCCGAGTTCGCGCGAGTCGCGAGCGTCGGAGAGGGGCCTTTCTCCTTCTTCGCCTTCGCATGCTCCAAGATCATGCGCGCGATGCGGTGCTGTCGACTCGCGACCGCGTAGAAGAGCGCGGAGTGGCGGTGCACGTCGAGGAGGGTAGTGTCCGCGTTCGCCTTTTAGAAGAACATCAGTCAACGTCGGTACAAGCGGGTTAAGGTATCCTACTTTAAGAAGGCGCTCGACAATGGCAACGTTTCCTTGCTTCGCAGCGATCATCAACGGCGTCGTCTTCTGACAGTCTGTTTGAAGTGACCGTTAATTCTACAATAAACTGGCGGTTGCTCACCAACGCAGTTCACATCCGCATGCAGCTTGATTAACGCCTCCACCATGGCAATCCACGCATCCTCGCCGTTCCCCTCCAAAAGCCCATCCACTCCGTTGACCCTCCCGGCCTCCAAGACGACGAGATGCAGCGACGACCGCAGCCTCCCGACAGTCCTGACGGATATCATGGCGAGCGCCAGGATCGAGTTAGACCCCAGGAGCGTCCGCAGCGTGTCGACACTGTTCGCGAGCGCGGTCACGTGGACGGCCGTATGTCCAAAGTCGTTGGCGGCAAGAAAGAGAGGTGAGCGCTTAATGTCGGAGGTGGCAGGGTGCATGGAGAGGAAGTATCGGATTACGTCGTGGTTGCCGTGACTGTTTGTCATCCCAACTCAGCAAGCTGACCCCTGAAGTTGATTGCGCGCAACTCACTGGCATGCGACCATGAACGGCGTGTTCCCCTCCGCGTCCCTCGGGTCTGACCGGATGAACTTCTGCAGGAGCTCACGGAATTGGACAAAATCCTCCCGCCTGACGGCGGCGGCGAAGAGCGCCCTAGATGCGATCTCCGTGTCCTTCTCCTGCTTCGCGATCGAGACCTGCAGCGACGAGTAGTATCCGACGGCGGCCACGGTGACGGCGGCCGTAATCCAAAGCGTTCCTTTGACGATGCCACCCATCATGGCCCCGTCCATCTCACTTAACAACCCGCGTTAGCGTGTGGGATTAGCAGTTCGGGCTGCGAGCTCGAATGCCCAGGACTTCCGGGATGATCAGCGATGAGGACGAATGGCGGCCGGCCGACGAGGACGGCAGCAGCGACCAGGGACGTCCGAGGCCGGTGGAGATGACGATGACCCCTTCGTCGCCACCGCTTTTCTTTGCAGCTTTGACGTCAACCTTCACGAAATAGTGGAAGTAGGTGAGATAAAAATACATGGGAGGGCGATACTGTCGTTCTTCGAGACGCGGAAGCGCACAGATGAAGAAATCGATTATTGAGAGTTTATTTACTAAGCAACTCGACAGGTGCCGTTGCACGGTGGCAGGGCGTGAGTGGACATATATAAATATAAGCAGAGTCTCGGTAAGAGCGTGGGAAAGAAGCAACAGGCCACAAAGGCCTGTGTGCAAAGTCGGCTCAGGATGAGGTGGAAGAGTAAAATCAGGAAGAAACACAAGCTCAAGATGGTACGAGAATAGGGATGTAAGTAGGAAGGATTACAATAAGGTAAAGAAGTGCAAATACACCTGCAGGAGGTGGATATACAACTCGGGGGGTAAGATGTGGTAGTAAAGCGTTATAAGGCTGGGAATAAGATAGAGCTTTAACAATCAATGCACAACAGTCTCCTCAGTGACACACATATTCTAAATGGAGAAGAAGGACTAACTATCCACAAGCGCGTTACAAAGGGACGGATAAGTTAGATAATAGAAGAATGAAAAAATGAGAAAACATGCAAGAAGATAACAACGCAACAAAACCCGCTTATCAACTTTACGCCTTCTCCCCCTCTTCATCCTCATCGGGCTTCTCATAATAAAAGTCCCTCCCCTCCGCCTCCCGCGGGTCCGTGATTCCCATCGCATGCTCCAACACACCCCTTTCGTACAGGAACTCCGCCACGGCCGTCCAGTCCGGATCCTTGGGTTCGAGCTCTTCGGCCGTCGGCAAGCTGAGGCCCTCGAACGCGATGTTTTTATAGACCTCGCGGGCGGTCTCGTAGTCGAAAGTTTTGAGGTCCGAGGGGTACTTGTGTTGGGCGAGGATGGCCTCGATGGAGCCGAGCTTCTGCATGAGCTTAAGGGCCGTGACCATACCAACCTTGATTATCGCAAAAACGAGGAAGGGTCAGCCGATAACGGAAGTTGACGACACTCACCTTGGTTAGCTTGCCCTCCGTAAAGTCGGTTCCGAGAAGAATGGCCAAATCGATCATCTGGTCCTTTGTGAAGCCTAAAGCCTTTCTGGCCTCAGCTGGGTCAATGACGAATGGCTCCTTATAAAGTGATAATTTTAAGAGTAAGTCGATGTTGTACACGAACGGATAGAGTAAGTCGATGTTGTACACGAACGGATACAGGTTTAAAAATAAGAACCCGCACCTGCTTAGCGCCATTCCCAGTCATCGAGCGAACCTCTCCCGTAAAATTCCTCAACACCTTGCCGTCCCCAAAGATGACTGCATCCATGTCCTCGGTGGCCGTGACTGAGCACACGCCATTGTGCGTCAGGTGCGCGCACATCGCCTCCCCCTCGTGCGGTGACACAAATACCGGGCACCCAAGGAGCTCGATCAGCTGCCTCAAGTCCTTCAGCTGCCCCGCCGTCAGCCTCTTTGTCCTCAGCTCCAACGCGTCCGCCCCGACATTCTCCTTCATCAACTGCCACAGCCTCTCCTCGAACAGGATCGCAGGCGTCTTCACCACCTCCCCGTCGAACAAGTCCACCTCCTCCTCCTCCTCCCCCACCGCGGCCTCCACCCGCGCCATGTACTCATCCACGATCCGCGCCGTCATCTCATACACCTTCAGCCTCTTCTTCGGCACGCCTTCCTTTGTCGCCTTCCGCTCCAGCTCCGCGTGGGCCCTCATCAGTCCCTCCATCCCCTTGACGGCCCTCGGGTCCCCTTGCGCCTCGTAGGCGGTCCCCACCATCTCCCGCAGGAGGTTAGCCCGCTGGCGCTCGAGGAACGCGTCGACGACGTTCCTCTCGTAGGTGCGGTCCCGGCGTCGGCGCTCAAAGGCCTTGGCGTCGAGGAGCTTGGGCCCGTCGAGGCACCAGACGGGGAGGATGTCGAGGGCACCCCGGAGCTCGGTGATCATGGCGTAGGTGCGCGTGAGAACAAATTGGTATGGAGGGAGCATCTCGGCGTAAGGGTTCGTGGGACGGGTGAAGAGGAACTTCATGGCGAAAAGCTTTGTGTCGACGGCCATGCGCGTGCCTCGGAATCTGGTGGAGTGGACGTGGTTGTTAGAAAGGGTCCGCGACGAAAAAGCAAAATCAAATGAACTTTAAGAAGAAGGTCGTACTGGTCGAGGTCATAGATACGCGTGATGGACGACGGGGCGCTCTTCTTGAGAAGCCTGGTTAAATCCTTGACCCCCATCGCGTACCGGATGAAGTCTGTGACCACCAGCGTTAGACAGAAGGCGACATTCAAACGATGAGAAAGGAGAAAAGGAGGCGTTAGCTGATGATGACTGGACGCCCAAGGTAACTGTGGCCCGTTGGACTCTACGATGGCTAACTCACGTCTCGCGGCTGCCCTGGGTACTGCTGGTGGGATCTGGTTGGAGGGGCGTCGGGCAGCCTACCTGGCGGCGGTGACGAGCTGCTGATGGGATGACGGCCAGTGGATTGGTGTTGGTTGACGATGGGACGACAAGAGGGCCGTTGATTAAGAGGTTGGCAAGGGGCGCACAATCGTGTCCGGACACAATTTATGACTCGATGGCAATCTATACCCATCAAACAGCGAATAGCACATGAAGGGTCAACTATTACGATGAAAGACGAAGCACCACAGAATGAACAAGCAATATTTTAAACACAAATTAAACAATCGTATCTACCCCAGCATATATCAGGCATAAAAAACCAAAAACAAGCTCCAACGATGCATACATCGTACGTCGTTAAAAACATTCAAGCTCCCAACACAACGACCTTCCGGTCCGCCGCGGCGACGAGGGTTTTTGCGTTCTGGCCAAACTTGAAGTCGGTGATAGTGCTCCCTTCTATCGGCGCGTACTTGCTAAGCGGTTCCCAGGTCTTGTTCATAAAGATCCTGCAGGAAAAAAAAAAAAAAAAAAATTGAATCACGTCATTGATATGGATTCCGAAGGCAAACAGGTGGCCTGCACAACGTACCTGACATGATCACCCGCCGCGGCCCCTAGGTACTGTCCACTGTAATCGAACCTAACCTTCTGAATGCCCTCGACCCCTTGCCCTTTAAGATCGATCGAATGGAAGTTTGTGAGCTTCCGAAGATCCCACAGCCGGACGATGCCCATGTCCTCCGAGCACGAGGCGAGGTAGTACCCGTTCTCCGAGAAGCTCAAGCACGTAACGGGCTTGCCGTCGTGCTCGTTCGTGAAGGATGCCACGTTCTGGGCTGACTTCACCTCCCAGATCCGGATGTGGCCGTCCGACGTGCCCGTGCCGAGGATCTGACCGTCCGGGTGGAATGAAATGGATGAGTAGCCTGACGAACTCATGTTAATTGCGCAAGTCCGCTGTGTTTTTAAAACCCACAAGAAAGTCCCTACCTTTTGTGACCTCGGGATTCCTCACGTGCAACACGTGTTTCCCGGCCGAGATGTCAGCAAACGACCAAGTCGCATCCGTAGACGCCGTCGCAAAGTACTTCTTGCTCGGGTTCACGGACAAACCGACGATCTCGCCATCGTGGTGCTTGTACGTGGCCTTCGCCTTGGGCTTTTTTTCCTCGGACTTCACGTTCCACACCTTTACCGTCTTGTCGACCGACCCCGTCAAGACCATGTCCTCGTCGACCCAAGCTACCGCAGACACCTTCTTAGTGTGAGCTTTGACCGAGAACTCCTGCGAGGGTTGTGCGGGCGCGAGGTCGTGGACGGAGAAAGAGCCGTCGTTTCCGGCCGTTGCGACGTGGTTGGAGGCGGCGTGCAGGTCGAAGGCGGTGACCCCAGTCTTTGCCTGGTACAGGGAGTCGACCGACTTCTTCTCCGTCATATGCTTGATTTGCTCCACCGTCGCGTTGTCGGGCCCAGGTTTCCGCTTCTTCCGGGCCTTTGATAGACTATGAAAAATGGATCGCGTTAATCGATTAATTTAAACGAGAGGAGATTTATGACACCGGTCTCACCTGTCATGCGTGCTATCCAGAACCTCGCAAATCTCCGCCGGCAGCGCCATCTCCGCCTTCTCCCCCTCATCCACGTCCATCGCCGTCGCGTTATTGCCCGCCTCCGCCTCACCAGCGCCGCCCGCCGGCGCTCCCACCATGCCCGAAACCGCCTGCGCGGCCGTCACGGTCGCCAGGTTCTCCCTCGCCTGATCCCTCTCCTTCGCCAACCGCGCGATCACGCGCTTCGCGGCGTCGTTCTCGTACAAGGCGTTCGATAGCTCCTGCCGGAGCGTTGCGTACTGCTGCTTCAGCTGGTACGTCTCTAGCATGACGCTGTCCCATTCGTTTTGCAAAAGCGATAGGAGGGCGGGGACGGAGTTCATAGTCGGTGGCCGGGGTTTCACGACCTTGCTCGCTAAAAAAGTATGGAGTCAGGCTGAATGTTACGTGCAGACACAATCCTCCGTCAACGGGTTTACCTGACTTAACAACAACAATGTCATCCTCCGTCAGCTCCTCGCCCGTGCCAGGTTCCTTCCCATTGTCCGCGATGTACTTGAGGATGAGCCGCTTCTCGTACATGTGGCCGGACTTCTTCGACACGACCGGCTCCTGGGGAGCTTCTCCCGAGACTGAGCAAAGAGCGTCAGAAACACCACTCCGCGAAAGGACATAATGCCGGTGAAGTAATGAAAACCTTGACAAAGAAGGCATAAAAAAAGAGGCCAATGGAAGTACTCACTAGCGCAGAACATCGCTCAGGGACAATTCACGCTCGATCTGAAGAACGATGCGAGCACGACTGGTATCTGCGAAGGCCATTTAATCAACTGCGCATGGAACTGCGTGCGATCCGCGACGCCCTCATCCCATCAACCTCCGCACACCTCCGGCACGCTCCCAGACAAGTCCTCGACGATCCGACATGCCGGGCAAGTCTCTCCGCATCCCCCGACGACCTCGCCCCATCACCGCCGAATGGGCCGAACAACCCCCCCCAAAATCCTCCGTCCCATCAGCATCCCGGCCAGAACAACCCCAGCGAAGGCATCCGGGGAGAGTCCATGACCGCGCGGTCCACGTCGCCGCACGTACATCGAAGCCGCGAAAGCGCGCTGATGGAGAGAGACGAGCTCACGCAAACGTCGGATTGCAAAAAAAGGTCGAAACGTTGCTCATTGGCCGACCTGGATCGGCCAATGGTCTCCCCCGGTCAGAAGCGGAGTTGGCAGGAAATTGACGACCTGACAAGGAAGGTGGCCTTTGATCACACACTAGGCCCGCTCGACGACGTTTCTCTGGGGCTCGTCCACCTCCTCATCTTCCCTTTTCATCCACCTCGTTGATTCATTTTGACCGAGCATGGGAGGCCCGCGTCAGCCCACCCCGCCCGACGATGCACCGCCGGGGAAGGGGCGGCCGGCCAACAGGAGTGCGTCCGCGGGGAAGGCAGGCAAGGCGACGGAGCAGCAGCAGCAGCAACAGACGAATCAGCAGCAGCAGTCGATGCAGCTGCTTCAGGGCTCTGGATCGCCTCAACCGCCGCCCGGGTCGGCTGGAATGGGGCAGGTCGGTTGATGTACGGTTGACTTTGGACGAATGATCGTGGTGCGAAGATGGTCGCCGGGGGTTGCTGTTGAAGGCGGCCAATTTGGAGGAAGATTGCGATATTAACGCATCGCTTTTCTGTATTTTCTGGTGCAGTCGTCAGATGAGAAACGAAGCTCGCTTCTGGACGTCGTGAGGGACAACCTGAACCGACAAGGGAAGGTGAGCTAAAAGATTCCTCGTCGTTTGGGGTGTCGCGCTAAAGCTAAGGTTTTCTCAGTCAATGATGTACCGCGTGGTCGTCACGGGTGAACTACGGAACGTCGCCGAGCGAGCGGAATACGGAGGTAGAGTTTTTTTGAAATTTCCACCTTGGCTTATCCCTATGATCCTTGCCCCTTTACGAAAATAAAAAAAAAAAAAAAAACCAGCCCACAACCAGAAATTTTTCAAGCAATACCAAGGCGACGCCGACCTCATCACGGGCATGCTCATGGTTCTCCAAGACACCTTCATCCACGCCCTCGAGGCCTCACAAAAGGTCTCCCTGGCCTTCCTCCGCGAGCTCGGCGTCCGCCTGCCCCCACCCCTCGCCGCCATATCGGACCAAGTCAAGGCCCGCGCGGACCTCGAGGCGTACATGCGGGGGCCACTGCCGGTCGAGCATCGATACGTGAAGAACGTGAGGGTGTTGTTGGTGTTGGAGGATGCCGGCCAGAGGTTCTTCCCGTTCTGGGCGAGCAGGGTCGTGGAGGCGAATCCGAACGCGAGCGCGGTGTATGTGGATGAGGCCGGGTTCGCGGAGTCGGCGGTGGCTAAGACGATCGCGGATCTTTGTGTGGCGTTTTGCAACATTGGGTCCGGGTTGTCGAATCTGACGAAGGTGAGTGAGATGACTTTTGTTATTTGTTTTAGCTTAAGGGCATTGCTCACTCGAGTTTTACACAGAATGACTTGAAGAATGCGCTGGATGAGCTGCCGGAGCGGTTCAAGGACCTGATGCCTTCCGCCGAGATACTACGTTTCATCGCAGGGTGCAAACGTATCATGTCAATCGATGAGTGGCTCGACATATTTGACGGGCACGTACGGGTACCAAAGGAATCGGGTGGGTCTCCATTTCAATGTCCGCCATGTTCTCGCTGATACGTTGTTGCTCCCTTAGATCTCGTCTGGCCAATGTACAAAGCGATTGTGATTTGACCGGTCGTTGTTAGAATATAGAGATGGACGTTGACGGACAAGTGTTTCTTCACAATGCAAGTTTTGCACGCATGTTTTCTTTTTAGAGATTAAGGCGCCGGTAGACGAAATTTCGCATGCAATACATGGTGTTTTTAAAACGCAGTCATATTTATAAAAGCATTATTACAGAGGTGTTGAAGGAGTGCATAGTCCCCAAAGTCATTTTCACAACACAATGTCGAGGTACAAGGAGGTGATAGCAAACACTCGCAGTTCAGTAGGTATATCGATGAAGGGGGGAAACTCGTCGAGGGATGACTTTTTGCGGATACATAGACGCGGCAACAAGATGAGAGAGTCACGAAAACGACGAAGAAAAGACGAAGAGAGGCCTCAAAATAGGGAAGGGCACGAAAACCCCCAGCTTAAGGCATTCCCTTTGCGAGACCCTGGGCCTCGTAGTAAGGCGACAGGATCCCCATAACCTTCTCGAGCCCGCTCAACCAGTTCTTGAACTCGTCGTCGAAGCCAGGTGCGGAGTTGCCGAGCTTCTCGTAAAAGTCCTTCCGGGTCGGGCAGGCCCTCATTGCCATCTTAAAAAGGAGAAACTCTGTGATTAGACTCCTCGCCACGAAAGCTTTAACGGTGCGAAGGTCCTCCAAAAGGCTTCAACTTCATCCATTTCCCTCGGGCCACCACCTCTAATCATCGATCCTTCTCTCAGGAGCCAATACGCTCCGTCCATCAATCTTCTCCATCCATTTACCCATCCACATTTCGTCCATAGTCTCCACAATCCATCCCTTCTAAACTTCCTTCATCCCATCTCCCATCTCCCCCAAAACATACCGAAAAGACGGGCCTGACAACAAAGCTGTGGAAGGGCGCGAGGGTGGCCGAGTAAGCGGCGTTGAAGCTGACGCTGAGCTCCTCGGCCGGGTTCTCAACGCTCCTCCTCAGGCCAATGGCCGTGAACTCGAGCGTCCGCTTGAGCCAGAGCATGCCCTCGGTCGCGACGCGCTTCTTGTCCCCCTTCTCGCCCTCGACGATCGACTGGAGGGTCGTGTACTTGGCAGGGTCCTCGGCGTGCTTGGTGCGGATTTTCTGTGGATCGCAGGGGTAAGGAAGGAAGTTTAGAAGTGTGATGGGGAACAGACAAAACAAACAAAGCTCACAGTGACGTTGCCGACGATGTCGGACTTGATCATGCCAAGACCGGAGCCCAGCTTGTCTGCAGGAAAGATCGGTTAGCAAACGATCGCAAAGCTTCCACACCGTCATCCCTTTCATCCGACGTCCGCGATCCCGCGATTCCACTCCCTCCCACCACCATCACCATCTTCCCGCGTCCTCCAACAGCATCCCCGCATGCCCTGTTCTCGTCCGCCGAAAAGCTCACCAAAGATCCCAGCAACGCCATCGCAAGCGTTGCAGAACGAGACGAGGTCGATCCCCTGAGTGGCCGGGTCGATGTTGACCGAGTTGAAGGACGTGACGGACTGGAAGTAGGCCATGTTGGAATGCAAGGCGATGCGATAGGGAAAGTGAAGTGAATAGTGATCTGGAGACGAGTCGAAGGCGGGAGGTTGCTGGATTTATAGGAAGTTTGACGAGGGTGAATTCCCCCCCCCCCCAAGCAGGCCTGCTGGTATTCCACTGCAGCAGCTGGGCCATTGAAAGCAATCGGGGGATCGAATGCTGACGGCCGCAAGCGAGGGGTGAGCCAGAGAGAGGGGACCATATTTGCTTCGGGGCAGGCCGGGCACGTCGCAAGTGAGATATTGGACTTTCAACTGATTAAACAACCGACGGTTGCTCTCAAGGACAGTAAAGGACAGTCACCAGCCCATCGCGTGGTTGGGCCGACGACGGTGCCAGTCCATGCGGCTTCACCTGCTCTGCTCGTAGTGGAAATCTCGCCCCTCTTTTCATCACGACCTTAACAGCCGCGTCCCCCTCGTCTTCAATGGACCTCCCAATCGAAGCGGGCATTCCGAACGTCGTCGCGTCAGTATTAACAGTGGAATGTGGGATTGTTTGGAATGGCCGCGCTGTTTGCCCAATGCGCTTGACTGTCCCCCCCAACCCCTCCGGGCCGAGCGATGAGTCGATGTCGCATGGATGTGGGGTGGTTGACATGCCGAGAAGCTTGAAAGTGCAGTTTGAAAATTGAGCCTAGTTGACGCTCTCCCACACACCCTTCGCTCTCCTGGACGTCGATTTTCTCCGACCTCCGTCGTCCTCGTGGCCGGGGTCTTCGTCAGTCCTGAGAGAAGCTCGAAGACCCGAGACGCTGCTCGAACGAGATGTCGCTCAAGTCGAAGAACACCGAGCCTCCGCGTCGCCGTTGCGCGTCCTGGGCCTGGCGATGCGCGATCGTCCTCCCGCTCCTCCTCACGGCCGCGTTCGCCCTCCTCCCAATCCTTCTCCTGGCCGTCATCCACCTCCCGACCGACCACTTCTCCGACGTCCCCATCCCTCCACCACGCGTGGACCCGATCGACGCCCTCTACACCTCCGTGACCGAGAACCTGCACGAGGGTCACCCGTCGCACCACTGGCGATCCATTCCGCAATCAGATCCGCCCCCCGCGCCGCTCGGCGCCGTCCTGCTCCTCCACGGCTTCCCGGAAAGCGGAAGGCTGTCTTGGAGGCATCAGATGCCCGCGCTCGCGGGGGCCGGATACGACGTCATTGTGCCGGATCTGCGGGGGTTCAACGGGAGCGCCGGTGGATCGCTGACGGCGCGGGATAGCCACTCGGACGGCATGCTGCTGGATCTGGAGGTGCTGCTCTCGCGGACGATCTGGGCGGACGACGACGACGACGACGGCGAAAGTGGAGCAGCAAGCCGGGGGAGGAGGAGTAGGAGGATGAGGAGGAGATTATGCGTCGTCGGGCACGACTGGGGCGCCGTCCCCGCGTGGGACATCGCGCTGCGACACCCGGATGATTTGGCGTGCCTGGTGATCCTGAACGGCCCGCACGGGGGCGTGTACATGCGTCACCTGAAGAGGGAGCCGGTCTTGACGCTGAAGCACGCGTGGTACGTTGTGTGGTTCCTGATCATGGGGGAATGGGCCGACGCCGTGATCGGGTACGCGAGGTATGAGGTTCTGGAGCGGTTTGCCCTGGGCAGCTCGACGAAAGGCGCCTTCTCGAAGGAGGATGCGATGGCTTATCGGGAGCTGTGGGGACGACCGGGGGTGATGAAGACGATGGTTGAGTAGCTTTCCGGTTTTATCCAGAAAAAACCGCTCTTTTCTCTTAACCATTATTGTTTTCTCGACTTGCAGCTTGGTTGGTACCAGTACGTCAAAGAACGTCTCGCGGGCAACCGGATTGACGTCCCGCCACCCTCTGTCGAGACGATACCATCGGACATCCCCGTCGTCACGATCTGGGGCAAGCGGGACGCCTACCTTCCGCTCGCGATCGGGACGGACGCGAAGGGCCTTCTTGCGCCGCACATGGAGTTCCATTTCTTTGAAAACGGCACGCACTGGGTCCAGCACGACCACAGGGACGAGGTGAATGCCATCTTGTTGGACACCTTGAAGGGGGCGAGGTGGTGAAGCGGTCGGAAGGTTGGATTTGTGGACTACTAGGGTGGGAATGATGGCATGAATGGGGGCTTTATCTTTTGCTGCATGTATTTTCGGTTGCAGTTCTGAACCATTGGACTTCTAATTTGCATAGCATTCCCTATTGAACCTATTTGTACATCACTCACTTGCATATGTAAACTTCCTTGTGGAGTCGTTTCGACCATCGATTGTGAATGACGTTGCAGTCACAGCCCCTGTGTATGTTAGCCGATGTGGCCACTCTTCCACACTGACTAGGAGAATGAGGGAGACAAGGCGAAGGCTGCAAAAAGAGGGAGGCAACGGGAAATGGAGGAGGACAGAACTTCGGAGCGTCAGCTGCTCAAGCAACAGAGGCATGTGTTCATGGAGGATATGCGTTTGAGTATTCATTGCAGGCCGTTTATTAAGATGCCATTTCATCAGGTGCTTACCGGTGTATAATTCTTGGTAACAGCACGCCGCGAGCATAATGAAATGTAGTTATTTTCATCGATTCTCAACGAGCGCTGATGCTGTCAGCACCCTTTTTTGGTATATACATTCGCTCGGTACGGAATCGCGAATGATTGAAACTCTTATTGGCTGGCTTGCAAGGCGTTCATCCAAACCTGAAGCCTCGCGAATGATTTGGAGAACTCCACGACCGCAGCTTCCGTATATCTTTGCCTCTCGTTCGTCTTGGAGTCACAAATCGCGATCGTGGCGCAAACGTAGCCTCGGAGCGCCGCCCAGTCCTTCACCTTCTTGCCGTCCTTCCCTCTGAGCATCGATTTCAACTTCTCCAGCGACCCCAATTTACCAACCCTCCGCCGATTTGATAGTCTGCTCAGTATTGCGTTGGCTGCATGAAGAGCCCATAGCGAGAGCACGGAGCGCATTTCTTTGTGCGCGAACTTGTTTGCCTTCGCTAGCAATGATAACGCATGCAGAATCTGCTGTCGGTGCTTGGATGGTTCGGCCTCTCGCTGATTATGCGTGTAGCGTGTCGGGAACAGCAGCATCAGGCTCATGAAAATGAGGTGCGGTGACAGATTCGCGAAATCTAAAAATCGCGGGTTTCTATACTGAAGTACTTGAGCCATGTCAGAGTATATCTGGCACGCGTCGGAGTGACTCCCTGTGAGCATTTCCTGCAGTAGCAGCGGCATTTTGTAGAGCGCTCTGTGGAACCGATTCCCAATCTTTTCGGTCTGCGTGATCGCCATCCTCGTCCAAACATTGGCCTCGTCATCGTCGCGTCCCGTGAACCAGAGGTGGCGAGCGATGACGCAGGACGACGTTGCTAGCAGGTAGTGATTGCTGCTTCTCTTAAATTCCTCCGACGCTGCAAGGCACTCCGTCAACCCTTCGATCGCATCGTTGAGCGACTCTCCCTTGGACCACATAAACTGGGTTTGAAGCAGCTGGCCGACGCAGGCGTACAATACTTGATGCTTAACCCGCCCTAATTCGATGGCTGGGCCCATCAGCTGTCGAGCGACAGCAACGTTGCCTCGAACGTATTCGCCCATACTGACGAAAAGGTCCGAGTGGAAAACGCTCATGGACTGTTCGGGCCGTAATCTGGCTCTCAGCAGCGCGTGCCGTTTACGGAACAACGTCCCCGCCTTGGGCGAGAGCTGCATCAGCATGAAAGCCAGATACCCGAAAGTGAGACACGCGGGGACGGGCTGCGATATCACATTCCGAACGGTCATGTTGGCCATCAACAATGCGCACAGCGTTCGTTGATGATATAACTCCGGAACCAATAAAGACTCGTCGTCCGTCAGCAAGACAATCATGAATGTCGTGAGGGTGCCGATCGTGAAGGCCACTCTGTCGGGGTCGGGCTTCGCGCGACTCTTGATGTCCCGCTTGCCGCCGGCGGCTCGCCGCCACAACCACATTTGCAGCAGCATTTGTTTGTGGTACTCTCTCTTACATTCGCGAAGGCCGTCGGGGAAGTACACGCCGAGCGAATTGAGCATCTCCCTGAATAGGGGCACACATTTGATGTGCTGCCCGTTTAACCTGTAGTTGTCCGCGAGCATGCGCTTCCACCGCACTATGTCCATTTGTGACGGCATGGCGTCCGATGCGTCTTCCTGCGCTAAGCCTGCACGCTCCATTTGCCGTGCCTTTACTGCCGCCAGCAGAAACTCCATCGTATTGATACATTCGATAACCATGTACTTTCGCGAGTAGACCAAACTGAAGCGATTATGTCAGCTACTTCATGAAGTGAAAAGTTCCGACTTACCCCAGGGCGTCGAAGTATTTTACAATTTTTTGGAAGTCGCCCGTCCGGCCGAAGTGGTAAGCAACCAGCGGCAGGAGAAATTCATCGCCGTCGGATTCTCCATTCGCCGACCCGCGTTTTTTCATTACTTCTTCCAGGTGATATGCCACCTTAAGATGCATGGTCTTTCTGTCCGAAAAAGATATTCCCTCGTAAATGCAGTTCAAGATCGATATGTGCCGGAAGAAATATGCTCGCTCCCCGATATTAGTCGCGGCGATTGAAAGGAAGCAGAAAAGATCATGGGATGCAATCCACGGGTCAACGTTTTCAAGCTGCAGGTCGAGATCAAAAATGTTCGCGATAATTGCAACGTCAAAGTATTGACCTAGGCATGCCGCGTATCTGAAAAAAGTCTTTGTCTGCGTGTCGAGGCTGTCGTACTGCGTCTGCACCAATAGTTAATATTTGGGCTAACATATGACCTTCATACCTGAATTCCGGACGCGACGTCGAACTTCAGATTTTCTACTACGCCCTCATCCATGTAGAGCACACCTTCCTTCAATGTGGAGTTCGCGAGGATCATCTCGCGCTGGCTGGAGACGCAGGTCGATATGAGAAGGGGGCTGGCGCTGCCTCCCAATAATTCAAATATTGAATCCATTAGCGCTGAGTCGATGGTGTGGAGGCCGGGGACTTGCAGACAGCTGACCTGAAAGTTATGCCGCGTAAGATGCTGTGGTTCGGAAAGGCAGAAAACTTACGATTAAAGCGCTTGCATCCTGTTTCGTAAATCCGTTCAGCTGAATGTGTGTTGACAACGAATTCTCCATTATCATTTTGATGGAATGCACAACGTAGTCTGAGGTCGGCCTGGTGAATATTAAAATTCCGATCTAACATGATGTCAGTTTCCGCAATTCATCGTGTGTTAATGCCACCTTTGGACATTCTTGGGATAAAAGCAAGATGGTTTGCATGGATGCAGTGTCGATCCACTGCAGCATTGTTAGATACAAAACTAGCTTGCTTTGATGTACCTGAGCGTCGTCCAGAAAGATCACCATCGGGGCTGAAGAGCTTTCCGTATATTTCCGAATAATTTGCAGGACAATCGACTGCAATATGCTCGCCCGCTTTTCCGCCGTTAAACCCTTCATTACCGCGGATTCTTCCAATGAAACGGGAAAAATTGATCTGATCTTGAGGTCAGTTTGTTACTCTGCACTAACTACGAACTCGCCTTAAAAGCGACGCCGTCTCCGGAACAATGTTGCAATCGTGAAGTACGCGAAGGAGATTAGCTGTGAAAAGATCATCCTGCCCATCGGGAAACCCGCTTCGAAATGAGGCCTGCGAGGTGCAGCTTGATCGGTGCGCCTTCCGAAGCGGCGTTAACGTTTGGTCCGCCATCTCCGCCATCTCCGTTACGATGCGCTGGAGGAGCCCACATATTGCAAAGTATGGGTTACCCTGGTCTACGGTAGAACCCTGACACAGGCTGCTCGCGAAGTGAGATTAATGTCAAGCAGAAATGGTGGCCGACGGCACCCACCTTATGCTCACGCCGTGAGGCTCAAGAACGCTGATTGCGGCGTTCAAAAAGCTGGTCTTACCAACGCCACTGGGGCCTTCGACGACGGCAAGGAGCTGAGATGCACCGTTCAGCCAGCCCATCGCCGCTGATACCAACCGCTCCTTCTCCTTCACGTAGCCGACTTCCTTTGGCAGTAGGGGCGCAGCTGCCGAAGAGCTACTGTCATTAGCCAAAGACCAGGCTCCGACGGGCCGTTTCTTCCCTTTTACCTATGCGAATTCAGAACATAATGTGGGTGCGGAAGGCTCAGCATACCATATGCTCCCCGAGAAAAGTGTGTACTCCTATAGCCGCAGTCGCCACGTGTGTCGTATAGTCACAAACGACGCCGTCATCTGTGAAACTAAGCAGGCGGGCGGCTAAGTTGACCGAGTCACCTTTTGCGATTGCATTAGTCACGTTGCGTTTAGAACTATGGTTTACCAAGGCCTGTCGAATCGGCTCTGATCTCGTTTCCAAGCACTGAGATGAGGATTTCTCCGGTCGCCAAAGACACTGCCACGCCGTGCTCAGGCGCCAGCTTCCTCCACACCTTTACAAATGCCAGGCTTGCCTCCACCGCATTATTCGAGCTGTCGCCACGGTGGAATGGCGGCAGTCCAAAGAATGCCAACATCGTTTGACCCTTGTCGTCAACTGTAGTTCACTTAGGCAACAAAATCGGTGGACGTTAGAAAAAAAATTGTGATCACCTGCAAACTGCTGAAATACTCCGTGATGCTTGCCGACAGAATTGATGAAGGCCGTCATGCAGCTCTGAGCGCGCAAGACGTTGAAGGTCCATTTTAGTTTCACGAAGGCGGCCGTGATGAAGCGGTATTCGTTGCTGAGGGCCATAGTTGTATGGGAAGAGTCTCGGCGGGTCTCCATCACGCGATGCGCCAGGGCTGTCGGTAGGAATTTGAGGAGGCGGTAGTGCTGTTCATCGCTGAGGATAAGCTGGATTGGATTGGGAGAAACAGGTCTCTCGAGATAGGGAGCGGGCCAAGTAATTGAAGCGATCTTCTCGCCCGCGAGGACAATACATCCGTTGGTTCCTACAGCGACGGGGTCGCCATGATTAAAGCCTGATAACGTCCAGGCAGCGTCGGAGACGCCAAGCTGGCCTACAAAGAGCAAAGATGTGAGCTGCAGAGCGATGCGGCATCAGTCCCACCTTTCCCCGTGCTGTCCAGAATTGCTTTCATGTCCTCAAGGCAATCCCCGTGGATCAAGTACTCTAGCCTCGAGTTCGGTGAGCCAATGATGCACCGATCCACCACCCCGCATGTCGCAGCGATATGAAGCTGTAGCGAAAGTTTCGACATGGAACCGTTGGTGGAGCTTCTTCTTGGGGCCGGGCTGGGCACTTTAGTAGACGGCGTTCTGCTCGCGACCTTGTTGGCTCGCCCGGAGACGTGGTTCATGTGGTCGTCGTCCTCCTCTGCCGCGGTGTCAAGATCAAGCTCACAAACCTCCCCGATGTTCACATACGCCGACAGGTCGACGTCAACGCACGGCAGCTCCGCCATAATGGTCGCGCAGCACAGGACCCCCCGGCGTGCGACCTCGCGCTTGGCCGACGCGTCATGTTGTTGCGGGGATCGTGGCGGGCAGAAGCTTACTAAAACAGCGTCACCGAGGAACTTGATGATGTCGCCACCAAAGCTGTGCAAGATCCGGATGAGGTTGTCGAGAAACTTGGACACTGTGGAGGAAATTACTTCCGAGGACACCTTCCCGGCCGTTGCCTAGTAAGGCATGTGAGTTGTCCGTCGAGACGACGAGGAAATAAAGGTGGTGAAATCCTATCGTACCAGAACCGAGGTAAAATTGGAGTATCCGCTGATGTCGATCATAACCTGCATAAGACGCGTCAACACAGTCAAATAATAATCTGCAGGCGCGCCACAACCCACCATCATCATGAAGCCGGTTTCGACGAATGGCTCGCCCTTCCGCAGGCCCCGAGATAGCTCGTCCCACGTCGCATCGTTGCGGACGATTTCGCGAACGTACGCGGACGCGAACGACGACGCAGGCCACGAACTGTGCTGTTTCGCGGACTGCATCGCTCGTCGACTTGCTGGCACCGTGGGATTTACGGTCTTGCCATCAGCCTGCAACGGACGGGACCTTAAGATTTACTTCGGCTTGGTCTAGACGATACCGCCCGAAGGCCTGGTGACTCCTTCCCTAAGATTTTCTGTTCAGTATTTATAAGGGTGAGCTTTACGCTTTTCAACGGGGATGTCCGAGTTCAAAGGCTTTCACTTGAGCTTTTATAGGGGTTTATCCTAAAACAGCGTCTTTTACTAAAAATAAAGCAAACATAAAGTAACGGACTAATGACACGTTGGCATTTTTTTCTTTTTTAAGCGGAAGGCTACTCAATGATTTGTGATTTAAACCATGTTTGAAATCTTCTGAAAGTTTTTGAGAACTCGTAGTCTGCCGCTTCCTTGTACCGCTGCCTCTCTGTTTTTCTAGGATCACAAAAAGCGATGGTCGCACACACGTAGCCTCTAAGTACTGCCCACTCCTTAACTCGCTTGCCATCCCTGCCTTTGAGCATTCTCTTCAGCTTCGAAAGCGATCCACGACCCCCTTTGTGGTCGGTAAACTTGCGGAGTATTACATTCGCCACATGCTGGGCCCAGTTCGAGAGAACACAGGGCATGTTCGGCATAAAGCTCAAGTTAGCCCGTGACAGCAACGATAGCGCATGCAAAATCTGAAGTCTTCGTTCCAACTGCATAGCTCGCCCCATTTTTTGCGCGAACGGTGCCGGGAACAGCAGCAGAAGACTCAAAAAGATCAAATGTGGCAGCAAGGTCCCAAACTCAAAGAATGTTGGTATCGGGGGCTGAAGCTCCCTGGCAAAATGCTGGTAAAAATCACACGCTCCGGAGAAATTTCCAGTGAACAGCGCTTGTAGCAGCAAAGGTAATTTGAATATAGCCCTGTGATATCGATTTGGGGCTTTCTCCGTGTGCAGAGAGGCTATCGCTGTCCATTCCATTGCCTCCTTGTCATCGCCCATGAACCAGTAGTGTTGACCAACTGCGCTAGACACGAGAATCACCAAATAATTATTCCTGCCCTTTTTAAACTCCTCCGAAGCCGCAAGACCTTCTATTGCGCCATCCACATCGTCGTTGAGAGATTGGCCCTTCGACCGCATAAACTCCGTCGGCAAGCTGTTTCCAATTATTACCCAAAGTAGTGGCGTGTTTACGCGGCCAACAGATAGCCCCGCTTTCATGTGCTCGCGGCCCAAATCGGCATTCCCGAAAGCAAAGTTCACCATTCCCACCATAAACCCAGCGTGAAATAGAGAAGTGAGCTGTTCCGGAGGAACCTTCGAACGGATGCGCGCATAGCGTCTAAGATATAGCTTGGCTAGTGGTCTTGAGAGCTGCAATAACATTGCAGCAACGTACGCGCAGCTGTTTGCGAAGGCGATTCTCTGCGATTTGGCAGTCAAAATTGTCTGGTTGGCCATCAACAACGCGCACAGTGTTCTTTGGTATTTCAGCTCAGGGACCATTTGAGATTCGGGATCTAAACCCGTCGTGAGGCCGGTCATTAGTGTCGTTAAGGTGCTGATCATCAGCGCATTTTTTTCCGAGTTTGGGGCTTCCCGGCTTCTAATATCCTTTGACCCTCCATTTCGTTGCCAGAGCCATAATTGCAGCAGGAGCTGCTTTCTGTACGCCTTTTTGCACTTTTTGAGACCATCTGGAAAACTGACGCCAAGAGACTCGAGAACCTCTCGTAAGAGCGGCATCGATTTCATGTACTTTCCATCCATCTTGTAGCTCTCCGCCAGCATCCGTTTCCAGCCGACAACCGCGAGCGTCGAAGGCATTGTCCCGCTGTTATCTCCAATCGTCGTCATCTGTGCCTGCTTCCGCTTTACGGCCTCGAGTAAAACCTCCATTGCTCTTATGCATTCGATTGGCATATACTTTCTCATGTAGAAGAGGCTGGACACCAGTACGATTAGCGTGAAATCACGAAGTTAAGTTTCTTACCCCAAGGCGTCGAAGTATTTTACGATCTTATCAAAATTGCGAGTCCGGCCATAGTGATAAGCAACGAGTGGCAGATAAAACTCGGCCTTAACTCCATCATTGATGGGTCCGCTATTCACCATCTCCTTCTCGAAGTGAGCCGCAATTTTTTGATGAATGGCTGTTCTCTCGGTAAATGATATTCCTTCGTAGATGCACGTCAGAATCGATATATGTCGAAAGTAGTAGCCCTTGTCGGTATCCGACTCAACCAGCGAAAGGAAAGAGAACAAATCGTGGGTCGCAACCCATTCCTCTGCTTCCTCGGCTTGCAGCCCCAAATCAAAAACAAGCAAAATCAAGGACGCGTCAAAGTACTGTCCAAGGCTCGCCGCATATTTCAGAAACGCCTTGAACTGAATGTTAAGACTGTCGTACTCTGCTTGAATGCCGGAACCAATGTCTAGCTTTAAGTTTTGCACTGCTTCCCTTTCCATGTATAATACGCCATCGCGGAGCTCAGAGCTATCCAGTATCAAATGTCGCTGACTTCTGATAATTGTCGATATTAACAACGGGCTGCCGTTTCCTCCTAACAGTTCAAATAGCGTGTCCAGCAGGGAAGTGGACAAAGTCAGGAGCCCTGGAACTTGAAGGCTGTTGACCTGTTGCTTGTTAGATCTTTGTATAAAGAACGGAGCATACAACAAGGACGCCCGCGTCAGGCTTCGTCAAGCCATTCAACGCAATATGTTTAAGATACTGGTTCTCCATAATCTGTTTAAGACACGCTGTCCCGGTGTCCGAGATTGGTCGAGTTAAAATGAAGAGGCCAGTCTTTTTGGTTGTCAGTCATTATCGGTTTGGAACTGTGTGTCACCTTTGGACACTCTTGCGATATAAGCAAAAGGATTTGCATTGAAGCTGTGTCTATCCACTGCGGAAGACAAATTTCAGCCGCAAAGAAGAGTGAGATAACGTACCTGCGCGTCGTCAAGTACAATTGCGGTCCGAAAACGCGATCGCTCGGTGTACATGTGAAGTAGTTTCAAAACCGTCGACTGCAAAATGCTTGCGCGCTTTTCGGACGGCATACTCGTTGTTGTTGGGGACTCCTCTAAAGAAATGGGGAAAATCGATCTAAATCGGTTTTTAGTCTAGCGACGGCGGTGGGACGTTAACCTCAAGATCGCCGCCGTTTCTAGTGCTATATTGCCCGCGCGCAGCACGAACAGGAGCTGCCTCGTGAAGTGGTCGACACTCTCCTCGAGTTCAGCTAGGTTTCGGCAGGAGGTAAACGTAGCGGAGCTGGATCTGCGGACAGTCCCTCTCCTCGGTATTGGCTCCGCCATCTCCGTTATAATACGATGGAGCAGCCCTTGAATTGCAAAATACGGAGTTCCCTGATCTACTGTGGATCCTTGGCACAGGCTAGGAAATGTTAGCTTGCACAGGATTGGTGAAAAGCGCTGACCTAATGTTCACACCACGTGCATGCAGTAAGCTGAGTGCAGAGTTCATGAAACTCGTTTTGCCGACCCCACTAGGCCCTTCGACCACGACCAAGAGCTGCGAGTCACCTTCAAGCCAGTCGAGAACGCCCATTCGCACCTGTTCCCTCTCTTCAACGTAGCCGACTTGTTCCGGGACCTTCGACAAAATAGTGTAGGCACTTGACGCATTACCATCAGCTGCCAGAGACCATACACCAATCGCTTCTGTTTTCCCCTTGACCTTCGCAAACTGTTAAGCAAAACCACCGTTGCTCTTTTCTACCGCATGCTCTCCGAGAAAAGTGTGAAGTCCAACCGATGTTGTTGCGAGATGGGTCGCGTTGTCACACACTAAGTCATCAGAAGCCAAACTGCAATTGTTATTAGGTACGCTACCCAACGAATGCAATGGCGAACACACCTCATTAAGCGGGCGGCCAAATTGATCGAGTCACCTTGATAGCGGTCAGTGATAATAAAAAAAAAAAAAAAAAATTAACAACGGTCAATCTCACCAAGACCCGTCAAATCCGCTCTAAGCTCGTTTCCGAGGACAGAAAACAAAATTTCTCCCGTGGCCAAGGAAATCGAAACTTTATTGACGGAGTCTTGATTTTTCCATGACATTAGAAATGCCAGGCTTGCCTCCACGGCATTCCTCGAGCCGTCCCCCTTGTGAAAAGGCGGTAGCCCGAAGAACACTAAAAATGTTTGCCCTTTGTCGTCAACTGAAATGCAGGTGAGATGTCGCCTGCACGGACTATCTGTAGCCTTACCAGCGAATTGCTGCAAAACACCATGATGCTCCGCAACACTTTTCAACAGAGACGTCATGCTCGCCTGAGCGCGCGTTACGTTGAAGTCCCATCGTAACATGATAAATGCAGTGGTAACCAGTCGGAACTCGTTGCCGTTGGCTATTGCTTCATGATGACAATCGGTCCGGGTCTCCATTAACCGATGCGCGAGAGCGGCCGGGAGGAACCTAAGAATTCGGGAGTGATGCGGATGACTGCGGTCGAGTTCGACCGATTCGAACAATGCAGGTTGGCTCAACAAAGAAAACGAGGACAGTAGGGATGAAAAGTGCTCGTTTGTCAGCATAACAAAGCCTTTGGATGGGCTCGTCGCAAGTTCACCGAGGTTGAGTTCGGATAAAATCCAGGTTGCATTAGATATTCCCAGCTGGTCTTGAACAGAATAGAGAATCAGACAATTTGACATCTAACTGACAAGAATTTCTACCTTTCCCCGTGCCATCCAAAATGTGTTTCATCTCCTGCATGCAGTCGCCATGAATTAAGTACTCGAGCCGTGTGTCAGGCGTGCCGATGATGCACCTGTCGACCGGCCCGCAGACGATCCCTACGTGCAGTCCTAGCGATAACTTTGCACCCGTTCCAGACATAGAATCCGCTCTAATAACGGCACTCAAAGCCTGGACAGGCGGCTGACACGCTGGCGCTGACTTCCATGATGACCGTCGGTTGAACGTTGAGTGCGCAAAACCTTCGGCCGCTGCCGCGGAGCCGCGCTCATGCGCTTGCGCAGACTTCTTCACTGACTGACGGATAGACGAATTGTTGTTATGTTCTTCCGCTGCAACCGCCGAGACAAGATGTAGGTCGGATATCTCCCCTATATTGACACAGGCGGATAAATCGACCTCAACGCATGGGAGCTGGTCCATGATTGTAGCGCAGCACAGAACCGCCCGACGGGCGACCTCCCGCTTCGACGACATGTCGTTCATATGGGACAAGTTCTGTGGGCTGAAGCTAACCAAAACAGCGTCGCCAAGGAATTTCACGATGTCGCCGCCGAAGGAGTTCAAAATCCGGATGAGGCCGTCGAGGAACTTGGAGACGGTCGAGGAGATCACTTCCGATGACACCTTCCCAGCCGTCGCCTATAAAAGCATTAACATTGGGCCTTCCCGAGCGCAATCTCACCAGAGCAGAGGTAAAGCCCGAATAGCCGCTGATGTCGATCATCACCTGTATAAGGCGCGTCAGTACGACCAGGTAGGGTCCCCCAGCCGCGGCACGTGAACGCACCATCACCGCGAACCCGGGTTCGACGAACGGCTCGCCTTTCCGCAGGCCTCGCGTCACGTCCTCCCAGGTCGCGTCATTGCGGACGATCTCAAGCACGTACGCGGACGTGAACGACGACGCCGGCGGCTCGTGCTGCCTCGTGGGCCGCATGTGATGTGTTCGCGACGCGGAATTTGGGCTTGCTCGACCCTGAAAGGTTTACACCAGGATCTACGCGTCTCAGCGGTCGGCCGGCTTAGGCTTGCATCCAGCATCCCTCTGTATTTATATATTTACTTTTTTGGGGGGCTGTAGCGATACTTCGCGTTTTTGGTCCACCCCTTAAGTTACTTTATAACTAAAAATACAGGCTTTTTGTTTTCATATACCACATAAGAGGTACTCTCTCTTGTATCAGAACGATGTCTAGCCCTTTTCTTTCTTGTGCTGGGCAACACATCACCCCAAAGCATGGCTGGAGAAAGCTCGCCAAGTCGGTTACATCTAACCTAAGTCCAGTTGACCATTTTTTGTTTGCTCTTCAACCAGAAAAGGAAAGATGCGCAAGTTTCCCCGTCCGCGGCATCTCCAGGAATCCCCTGCCGCCACATCGGCGCCGCAATCTCAGCGACGCGATCATAGCCGTTCAGTCTACTCAGCACCACGTCTGCCTCGCGTCGAGAGAAGCCTTCGTTCACCGACTTTAGCCCCCAATGGCCGTTGCAGACTCATCGGATATCTAACCATCTGTGCAGCTGCGTAGTTTTGGGCGAAGCTTGGATTACTGCCTTCACAGCCGCGTTTGAAAGTTCATCCAAGTCTGAAGCCTGGCGAACGTCTTCGAAAACTCCAGCTTTGCCGCTTCTGCATATTTCTGTCGCTCATAGGGGTTGAAGTCACACAAAGCTGCAGTCGCGCAAATATATCCTCTGAAAACCGGCCAATCCTTAAATGTTTTGCCAGGTTTCCCTTTCAACATATTTTTGAGACGTGAGAGCGATCGATTCGTCCGGCTCTTGCTGTCGGAAAATCTGAACAAGACTGCTCTGGCCACAAGAATGGCCCACGAAGTCAGCTTGAAGGGATAGTACGAGGTGCTACAGGTCGCCTTTTCGAGACACGAGACCGCAAGAAGTATTTTGTTCCTTTGCTCTGGGCTTACATTTTCCGTGCCGAAGGTTGTTCCATACTTCGCAGGGAACAGCATCATAAGGCTCAACATGATTAGATGCGGCATCAGCGTTCCGAAGTCGAGAAACAGAGGGATGGGGGGCTGAAGTTGTTCAGCCATATTGAGATAGATATCGGCAGCGGCAGAAGGCGTCCCGGCGAATACCTCTCGCAGCAATAGCGGGATCTTAAAGATGGTCCGTTGGTGTCGATTCCCCACCTTCTCCCAATGTGCGGCCACTGTCTCAGTCCACGCTATCGCCTCCTCGTCATCTACGCCCGTGAACCACAGATGCCGTCCCACGACACACGCTGCCCCTGCCACTAAGTAATGGTTGCTGCTTCTCCTGAATTCCTCAGAGGCAGCCAGAGCCTCGACGATACCGTCCCCGAGTTCGTTGAGCGACCCTCCTTTGGAAAGCAAAAATTCTACTTGACCCACTTGCCCAACATACGAGTACAACATTTGCGGATGGATAAGCGCGACCGCCCTCGCACAACCAAGAATCGCGCGAGCCTCCTTGACGTTCGCCCGCGGGAGCTCGGTTATAGCAACGAGCCAGTCAGTGTGAAAGTGGGCGTGGAGTTGCGGCGGCGTCAGCCTCGCGCGGACGTGCCCGTGCCGCTTCAGGTACAGGGCTGCTAGGCATTCCGGGGCGGATTGCATCAGCGTGAAACCAAGGCAACCACATGCGTTTGCATATGCGACTGGCTCAGATGCCGCGGTTTGGACAGACAGATTGGCCATTAGCAATGCCGCGAGCGTCCGCTGATACTTCAGTTCAGGAACAAAAAGAGACTCATGGTCCTAGAACGGTTCAACGTTTAGGTATCGAAATGATAGAGATGGGTACCGTTAGGAGAACGATCACCAAGGAGGATAAGGTGCTCATCGCTAAGGCTGCTCTCTCCGGATCGGACTTCGCGCCAGGCTTCTTCAAATCGCGCGTGCCCCCGACGGATTTGTGCCAGAGCCACAGTTGACGAAGAAGTTGCTTACGATGTTCCGTCTTGCACTCGCGAAGACCGTCGGGGAAGAAAACGCCGACGGTTCTGAGAATTTCTCGGAATAGTGGCACGCACTTGATATGTTGGCCGAACAATCTATAGTTTTCCGCCAGCAAGCGCTTCCAGCGGACGATTTCGATTTCCGAAGGTATACCTGCGAATAAATGGCTCTCGGCTTGCCGTGAGGTCACCGCTGCGAGCAGAAACTCAAGTGTTTTGATGCATTCGAGAGTCATAAACTTCCGTGAATAGACGAGACTAGTAACACTCAATTGATATCGTAGCTTGCATTTTTACTCACCTTAGGGCATCGTAGTTCTTGATTATCTTCTCAAATTCTCCGGTTCGGCCGTAGTGGTAAGCGACGAGCGGAAGGAGGAATTCATTCTCAACCCCTGAGTCTGTAGACCCCTTCTTGGCAATTTCTTCCTCCAAATGCCTCGCGATTCTCAGGTGTATCCCCCTCCTATCTGCAAAGGATATTCCTTCATAAATGCAGCTCATGATTGATATGTGCCTGAAGAAGTAGCTCCGTTCCCCATTCTCCGTTTCAACGACCGAAAGGAACGAGAAGACGTCGTGTGACTCAATCCATGACTCAATGCCATCGAGCGCGAGCTGAAGATCAAAGACTTGCACAATCAACGCCACGTCGAAGTACTGCCCAAAGCTCGCTGCGTATCTGAAAAACATCTTCGATTGCCCGTCAAGGGTATCGAACTGCGTTTGGATTCCTGACGCCACGTCCAGCTTCAGGGACTTCACCGCGTCGTCATCCATGTAGAGAACTGCTTCTCGGATTTGTGAGCTCTCCAGAATGAATTCCCGCTGGCTGGAGACCATGGTCGACAGGATGAGCGGACTTGCGTTGCCTCCTAGTAAGTGCATGATGGAGTCAATGAGTGATTCATCGATGCCTTGGAGATTGGGCTCTTGCAAACAGTTGATCTAGTTCAGATTTAACACATTACAAAACAGATCGGTCACAGACGATTAAGGCCGCTGCATCCGTTTTTGATAAGCCGTTAAGCTGGATATGTTTGAGCGACGGGTTCGCCATCAACAGCTTAAAAGTGTCTCCACCGTAATCGACTATGGGCCGGGTGAATATAAGAATTCCGATCTACAGCTGAGGTCAGCGTCGTCATTCATCACGCCGTGTGATGTTTTATTACCAAGGGACACTCTTGCGCTATCAGCAAAATCGTTTGCATTGATGCCGTGTCGATCCACTGCGGCAAGCTTAGTGGCAAGCAAACAAATCTTCATGTACCTGAGCATCGTCCAAGAAAATCACAGTCCTACAAGAGGAAACCTCGGTGTATCTTCGAATAATATCAAGAACCATTGTCTGCAGGACGTTTGCCCGTTTCTCGGCCGTAAAAGCTCCAATTGTAGGGGTTTCTTCCATCGTTACGGGAAAAATTGATCTGTAGCAGCGATTCAGTCTTCGGACAGTCCCGGGGGACTTCCAAGTACCTCAATAGTGACGCCGTTTCTGGCGCTATGTTGCAGTCACAAACGACGCGCCAGAGCTTCCGCGTAAAAACGTCATCTTGCACGTCCGACGCCACGAGGGATCGAAAGGACGCGTGCGAAGTCGAATTCGACCGAACAGCTTTCCGGACCGATTTCGACCGAACAGAGTCCCGGATCGAATTCGACCGAAAAGCGTTCCGGAGCGATGGCGTCGGGTCCGCCATCTCCGTGATCATGCGATGAAGAAGCCCGCGTACCGCAAAGTAAGGACTGCCCTGGTCTACCGTAGAGCCTTGGCATAAGCTGGGAGGGTTTTCAGCATTTGCACGGGGCATTTTAAGACCAGTTTAAAGGGCAATACCTGATATTGGCGCCATACGGCTCGAGCAAGTTAATGGCGGAGTTCAGGAAACAAGTCTTCCCGACTCCACTGGGACCCTCCACTATCGTCAGCAGCGGAGAGTCGCCGGTTAACCAATCTCGAGCGGCTTTTGCGAGGATCGTCCTCTCCTCAACATAGCCGACCGGCGCGGCGTTCTTCTTGGCCGATTGCGGGTCGGATAAGTTGTCTTCACGCTCTGTCAAAGACCAGATTCCGACGGCCTGCTTCTTTCCCTTTACCTTTGGCAAAAACATTAGCTTACGATACAAATTGCGGCCTGCACCGTGTGATCTCCGAGAAAGTAATGTAGGCCTGTGTCAATTGCTGCTGCGTGTGTTGTTGTGTCACAAACGACGCCGTCGTCTGTGAAACTATGGTTGTGTTGATTAAACATACATTAAACAAACATCAATACCTCAACAACCGCGCGGCCACGTTAATTGAGTCCCCTAAGACATAAATGCGTCAGTCGTAGCTGTGTGGTGTCACGTTTTACCAAGCCCTGTTGAATCAGCGCGCAGCTCATTCCCAAGCGCTGAGATTAGGATTTCTCCCGTCGTTAGCGAAACGGATACCGTATGTTCTGGCGCAGACATCCTCCAGGACTTTAAAAAGGCAAAGCTCGCTTCAATAGCGTTCACTGAGCTGTCGCCTCGGTGGAAGGGCGGTAGCCCAAAGAACGCTAACATTGTTTGACCTTTATCATCCACTGCGTATGCATTAGTTATCATATCAGACGGGAGATGCTCATACCAGCGAACTGCTGAAATACGCCATGGTGTTTGCCGACGGCTTTGACAAAGGCCGTCATACAACTTTGGGCACGTAGAGTGCTGAAGGGCCACTGAAGTTTAACAAAGGCTGCTGTTATTGTGCGGTACTCGTTGTTTGCAATCAGTGCGTGACGAGCAGAGGCCCTTCGAGTTTCCATTATTCGATGGGCCAGCGCGGTCGGCAGAAACTTAAGAAGGCGGTGTTGCTGTTCGTCGCTGAGTTCCAGCTCATACGGCTCGAACGTTAGGGGCCGTTTGACAAACGAAGATGAAAGCAACAGGGAAGTAAAGTGTTCGTTCGTGAGCAGGGTAAATCCGTTGGATGAGCTTGCTGGATCCTTGCCGTCGCCTAATTCAGACAAAGCCCAAGCTGATTCAGATACGCCGAGCTGGTCTTTAGCACCACTAATTAGTCAATAGACATGCAAACAAATTTACCTTTGCCTGTTGCGTCCAAAATATGCTTCATGTCGTCAAGGCATTCGCCGTGGACAACGTACTCAAGACGCACGTTTGTTGAGCCGATAATGCACCGATCAACCGCACCGCATGTAACAGCAACGTGCAGGCGTAACGAAAGTCGCGACCCAGCACCCGTTACGGTCTTCCGCGCTACACTTTGCAGCCGAGATGATTTTCTTGTAGAAGACCTGCCTCCCGACCCCGCTTCGCGATCCAAGTCTTCATGCTCTTCTGCTACAGAATTGAGGCCGAGGTCGGGAATTTCACCGATGTTGACGTAGTTCGACAGGTCGACCTCGACGGAGGGAAGCTCTGCCATAATGGTCGCGCAGCACAAAATAGCTCGGCGTGCAACCTCACGCTCCGCCGACGCGTCGTGTTGTTGAAGATGGCGTTGCGGCCAGAAGCTGACCAGAACCGCATCGCCCAGGAATTTTAATATGTCGCCGCCAAAAGAGAGCAAAATCCGGATGAGGCCGTCGAGAAATTTCGATACAGTCGAAGAGATAACCTCTGACGAAACTTTTCCCGCCGTCGCCTAAGGCAATACTCTTCAGAACCAAATTGGTGCAAGACGTAACAAGACTTAAACTCACCAGAGCGGAGGTGAAGCCCGAGTAGCCGCTGATGTCGATCATAACCTGCAAATACGGCGTGAGTCCAGCCCGGTGATGCGCCTCGGCGCCTTAACGCACCATCACGGCGAAGCCACTTTCGACGAAAGGAGCGCCCTGCCGCAGGCCTCGCGACAGCTTGTCCCAGGTCGCGTCATTGCGAACGGTCTCAGCTACGTACGCGGACGTGAACGACGTCGCAGGCCACGCGGACGACTGCATGTGTGCTGTGCGCTGTGACCTTCGCGGGCCAGATTTACACGGATGTTTATTTAATAGATTTCCATTGTAAATCTCCTGCAAGGTATAGCTGGGACTGGGTCCAAAAAAATTAATAGTTGAAAATAGCTTGGCTCGTTTTCCCTTACAAAATAAATCAAAATTAAGGGACACATCGCGAAATTCTAAATTGTCGAACTCCGACTTCGGACCTCAAACTCAGGAACTTCCGACGCTGGAAGGATAAATGAGCCGACGGAGGGTGCGGAGCGACTCCTGGGGCCGGCCGTGAAGCTTGACGACAGCTTGGCCATCCCAGGACGATGCCACGTCAATTTGCCGGTAAGGATTACTTTCATCGGCCCTGCAGCCGTATCGCACCGCCGAGAGATGGCCGAATATGACGAGAGCGGTGTTCCATAAATGTGTAAGGTACCTCGAGCTGGAATGCGAATGCAGGGATGTGCAGATTAAAAGATCTATTACAAACGGCTACACAGGCGATCCGTATATCAGATTTTAAGCCATAGATCTCGCCGTGTATGACTTTTCTGATAGTGCATTTAACAACGTAGTCCCAGTGAGATGATTCTGCTTGGCTTCAAAGCGTCAACTTGTCTTGCGCCATCAGCTATCCAACCATCCGCCGGCGGTTCAACTGAATAAACGCGGGCTGCCTTTACTCGCATAATTGGAAGTTTATCCACGTCTGAAGCCTGCCAAACGTGTTTGCAAACTCTTGCTTTGCGGCGTCCATATATCGCCGCCTTTCAGTTAAGCTGTTATCACACAGCGCGATCGTTGCGCAGACATATCCTTTGAGAACCACCCAGTCCTTTACTTTTTCGCCTGCTTTTCCTTTCAGCATACGTTTAAGGCGCGAGAGAGATCGATTTGTTCGGCTCTTGTTGTCGGAGAATTTCGATAAGACAGCTTTGGCCACAAGTCCTGCCCAAGTGGTCAACTCGAACGGATAGTATGATATACCGCAGTTTGCCTTGTCAAGACTGCAGACCGAAAAAAGTACTTTGTTCCTTTGCTCTGCACTAATATTTTCCGTGCCGACGTTTGCTTCATACTTTGCAGGAAACAGCAGCATAAGGCTCAGTAATATGAAATGCGGCAGCAATGTTCCAAAGTCGAGAAACGGGGGAACGGGGTGTTGAAGCTGTTCGGCTATACTGAAGTAGATGCCGCACGCGGCGGAATGGGTTCCCGTGAACATCTCTTGAAGCACCAGGGGCATTTTAAGCAATGCTCGATGGTATCGATTGCCCACTCTCTCAGTGTGCATGGCCGCCATTTTCGTCCAGATCATCGCCTCTTCGTTTTGACTGCCTGTGAACCACAGATGTCGCCCGACGACGCACGATACTGTCGCGAGCGGATAGTGATTGCTGCCCCTTTTGAAGTCCTCGGACGCTGCCAGAGCTTCGACGATACCGTCCCCGATCTCGTTGAGCGACCCGCCCCTGGACAGCATGAATTCGACCTGACATACTTGGCCAACGAACGCGTAGAGAATTTGGTGGTTGACGCGCGAGACCATTCTCACCGTGCCCATAACTGCGCGGGCTTCCTTGATGTTCCCCCGCGCGAGCTGGGTAAGGGCGACAAGAAAGTCGGAGTAGAAGTTGGCACCGAGCTGTTGTGGCAAAAGCCTTGCGCGGAGGCGCGCGTGCCGCTTTAAGTACAACAGTCCTAGTTTCGGCATGGACTCCCCCACCAAGAAGCCCAGGCACCCGCAAGCGTGTGCCATACTGATGGGGTCCGACGCCGCGGTTTGTATGGCCTGGTTGGCCATTAATAATGCGGTGAGCGTCCGCTGATACTTCAGCTCGGGAACAAAAAGTGATTCGTGATCCTAAAAGGCGGGTTGATTAATACAAAGGCGTGTTGATGGAATTTACCGTTATTAACACGATCAGCAAGGTAGATAAGGTGGCCATCGTCAAAGCTGCTATTTCGGAGTCGGGCTTTGCGCCGGATTTCATGATATCTCGCGTACACGCAGCGGATTTGTGCCAAAGCCATAATTGGCGCCAGATCTGCTTATGATGCTCCCTCCTGCACTCGCGAAGACCGTCGGGGAACGTGACGCCGAACGTCTTAAGGATGTCCCGGAACAGCGGCAGACATTTGATGTGGTGCCCAAAAAACCTGTAATTTTCCGCCAGCAGGCGCTTCCAGCGAACGATTTCAATTTCCGACGGCATGCCTCCGGACGCGTCGATCGGCGCCGTGTTGGCAAGGTCGGCCTGGCGCGATTTCACAGTCGCGAGGAGAAACTCTAACGTCTTAATACATTCGAGCACCATAAACTTTCGGGAATAGACGAGACTGGCGACACTCAGTTGATATCGTAGCTTGAAGTAAACTCACCTTAGGGCATCATAGTACTTAACAATCTTTTCAAACTCCCCAGTCAGGCCATAGTGATAAGCTACGAGTGGGAGAAGGTCGCTTTCGACGCCATTGTCTGCCATAGGCTTGCTTTGGGAAATTTTTTCCTCGAGATGTTTCGCAACTTTCAAGTGTACGCTTCTCCTGTCCGCAAACGATATGCCCTCGTAAATGCAATTTAAAATTGATATGTGCCGAAAGAAGTAGCTCCGTTCCCCTTTGTCCGTTACTGCGACCGTAAGAAACGCGAAGATGTCGTGTGCCTCAATCCAGGACTCAATGTCCGCGAACGGGACATTCAAATCAAAGACTTGCACAATGAGGCCCACATCAAAGTACTGCCCCAGACTCGCTGCGTATCTAAAGAACATCTTCGACTGCCTATCGAGGCTATCGAACTGCGTTTGAATGCCAGATGTGATGTCCATCTTCAAGTTCTTTACTGCAATATCCTTCATGTAAAGAACTCCTCCTCGGATCTCTGAGCTTTCCAGTATAAATTCCCGCTGGCTGGACACCATAGTCGAAAGAAGAAGCGGGCTTGCGGTGCCTCCAAGTATATTCATGATGGAGTTCATTAGTGACTCATCGATGCCATGCAGATCAGGCACGCGCAGGCAGTTAATCTAGTTATGATTAGACACATAAGAAATGCAGCTACAAACAATTAGCGTTGTTGCGTCCGTCTTCAGGAGGCCATTGAGTTTAATGTGTTTAAGCGATGGGTTCACCATCATCAACTTGAAGGCTTCTCCATCGTAATCCGCTATGGGGCGAGAGAAGATGACGACCCCGATCTACAATACATGTCAGCACTGTCACTCACAGATATGTTGATACCATTGGACATTCCTGCGATATCAGCAGGATTGTCTGCATTGATGCTGTGTCTATCCACTGCATGGTGGTTAAGTATAGACAAAAAAGCATTTGCTAGTACCTGAGCATCATCTAAAAATATCACCGTTCTACTAGAGGACACCTCGGTGTATCTTCGAATGATTTGAAGAACCATTGACTGCAAAACGTTTGCCCGCTTCTCCGCCGTGAGACCTTTAATTGCTGCCGTCTCTTCCAAAAATATCGGGAAAATTGATCTATGCAGACAAGTCGGTCAACGCACTTCTAAAAATTATTCCTGAATACCTAAAAACTGACGCCGTCTCCGGCGCAATATTGCAATCACGAACGACGCGCTGGAGCTTTCTCGTAAACCCGTCGTCATGCCCGTCCGACGTCACCACGGATCGAAAGGACGCATGTGAGACTGAGCCCGAACGGAAGACGGTCCCGCTCGCCATCAGTAGCGATGGCGCCGGGTCCGCCAGTTCTGTGATAATACGATGAAGGAGTCCTCGTACAGCAAAATAGGGACTGCCCTGGTCCACCGTAGAGCCTTGGCATAAGCTGGGAGGTGTTTCTGCTTCAGTACGGAGCTAAAAAAGGGTCCATACTAATCGCAATACCTGATGTTCACACCAAACGGCTCAAGTAAGTTGATTGCGGTGTTCAAAAAAGATGTCTTTCCGACCCCACTGGGGCCTTCAACTATCGTCAGCAGCGGCGAATCGCCGTTAAGCCAGTCCCGCGCGGCTTTTGCAAGAACCATTCTCTCCTCAATGTAGCCGACCGGCCTGGCGGTTTCCGTGACAGGTCGCGCTCCGGATGAATCCTGGCCACCTTCTGAAAGGGACCAAATTCCGACGGCGTCCTTTTTCCCCTTTACCTTTGGCAAAGCGTTAGTTGCATCTACGTTTCCGGCCTCTACCGTGTGGTCGCCCAAAAAGTGATGCAAGCCTGTTGCCGACGTTGCTGTGTGTGTTGTGGTGTCACATACGACGCCGTCCTCCGTAAAACTGAAGATGTTAATTATATGATGCAATAAATGCATTAGTACCTCAGCAACCGCGCGGCCATGTTAATTGACTCCCCTACAAAATAAAGGCGTCAGTCGCAGCTGATGTGGTGCTACGATTTACCAAGCCCCGTGGAGTCGGCGCGCAGCTCATTGCCAAGCACTGAGATTAGGATTTCTCCCGTCGCTAACGAAACGGAGACCGTGTGTTTTGGCGCAGACATCCTCCAGGCTTTTATAAAGGCAAAGCTCGCTTCAACGGCGTTCACTGAGCTGTCGCCTCGGTGAAAGGGCGGCAGCCCGAAGAACGCTAACATTGTTTGACCTTTATCATCCACTACGTGTGCTTAGTAATCACATCAGGCGGGAGTGCTCCATACCAGCGAACTGCTGAAAAACGCCATGGTGTTCGCCGACTGCTTCGACGAAAGCCGTCATACAACTTTGGGCACGTGGCGTGCTGAATGGCCACCTAAGCTTTACAAAGGCTGCAGTTATAGAACGGTACTCGTTGTTTGCAATCAGTCCGTAACGTGCAGAGTCCCTTCGAGCTTCTACTATTCGATGGGCCAGCGCCGTCGGCAGGAACTTGAGGAGGCGGTGCTGCTGCTCGTCGCTGAATTCGAGCTCAACGAGCTCGTCCTTTATAGACCGATCGATTGCCAAAGATGACAGCAGAATAGAGGAGAAATGCTCACTGGTGAGCAAGATGAAGCCGTTGGACGAGCTGGTTGCGATGCCGCTAAATCCCGACAAAGCCCATGTTGATTCAGATATACCGAGCTGATCTTCATACGCAAAGTACTTAGTACACTGACGTGTTGAATGTCCAACCTTTACTCGTTGCGTCCAAGATATGTTTCAGGTCGTCGAGGCATTCGCCGTGAACAATATATTCAAGCCTTGTATTCTGCGAGCCGATGATGCACCGGTCGACCACACCGCATGTGACAGCAACGTGAAGGCGTAACGAAAGTCGTGACCCGGCACCAGTGACGGACTGCAATCGGTAGGCTTCCGCGGACGTCCTCGACGAATTTCTGCTGATCGACTTGAAGCCCGACAGCTTTTCCCGGTTCATGTCCTCCTGTGTTTCTGTCGAAGGGTCGAAGTCAAGCACGTGGATTTCGCCAATGTTAACGTAATTCGACATGTCCACCTGGACACAGGGGAGCTCCGCCATAATGGTCGCGCAGCAAAGGACGGCTCGACGTGCGGCCTCGCTCCGAGGCAAGTCACCACGATTTTGCGTGGATTGAGAAGGGCAGAAGCTGACCAGCACGGCGTCGCCGAGGAACTTGACGATGTCGCCGTTGAAGCGATGCAAGATTCGGATGAGGCTATCAAGGAACTTGGAGACCGTCGAGGATATAACTTCTGAGGACACCTTCCCTGCCACGGCCTATGACAAGAGCGGAGAAACTCATTCAGAACGAAGATGAAGGAAAAGGATTTTTTTTTTCTTACCAGAACCGACGTGAAGCTCGAGTACCCGCTGATATCAATCATGACCTTTGAAGAGTCACGTTAGTCAAGAGCGACAGTCGCGGACGCGTGGGACGGACCCACCATCACCGCAAAGCCTGTCTCGACGAAAGGGGCGCCATTTATTAGGCCCCGCGTTATTTGGTTCCAGGTCGCATCGTCGCGGATGGCGTCGCGGACGTACGAGGACGCGAAGGACGGCGCGGGCCACGACTGCATGGTTGGCAGGGTGCTCGGATTTGCGTGTGTGAATCGATCTACGTTTGATTTACGAGATTTTCGCAAAGGCTCCCCCATGATAACAAATTACTATTGAACTTTGCCTTCAGTCTTTTTGGCGGATTATTACCGTATTAAGTTAACGTTCCTTTTTGCTGCTTGTCACTAAAGTCGTTGTTCCTTTTTTTCTTATCGTCCTTTTAGAAACGGAAAAGAGCTGACTGGAGGAATAAACATGCCAAATAGGCAATTAGATGACACGTGGAGGCGTTTGTTTAAGTTTCAAACTCTCTTAAGAAAAAACATCTTTAATCGTAGCCAAATAAAAATGGGGGGAACTTCCAAGGAGATAATACTTGGAACTCCGCAACGCGATCTTGTCTCACGGTCTACGCCCGTGCTCACCTCTCGCCGAGAAAGAAGGGAAGGGTTAGGATCGCAAGATCGTGCCAGCTGTGCAGGTAAATCAGCGAAAATCCTTGCAGGAACCCTGCCGGTGAGCTGAAAACCACGATGTCATGGCCGGCGTCGTCGTTCGCGTCCGCCTACGTGATCGAGGCTGTCAGGAAAGACGCGAAATGGGACGTGATCACTCGAGGGCTGCGGGCCGACTCCCCGTTTGTGGAGAAGGGGTTTGCCGTGATGGTGAGGCCTGTTGGGCCCTGAGGAACTTGCTGTACTGACGCGCCACTGAAGGTCATGATCGACATCAGCGGGTATTCTGGCTTCACGTCGGCACTTGTGAGTCCTAATTCTGTTGTAATGCTTTGCTGCTGTTGCCGCTTGTATTGGCGTGCCTACAGGGTTGCGACTGACCGTTTCTTGATTTTACAGGCGACGACCGGGAAGGTTTCCTCCGAGGTTATTTCATCGACCATCTCGAAGTACCTGGACGGTCTCATCCGGATCCTGTATTCCTTCGGTGGCGACGTCGTCAAGTTCCTCGGCGACGCCGTCCTTGTCAGCTTTATTCCTTTGCACGAGAGATATGTTGAAGCGACGTCGTCTCGACGCGAGGTCACGCGGAGAGCCATCCGGTGCTGCGCGACCATCATGGCCGAGCTGCCCTCCGTCGAGGTCGACCTTACATCTTTCGTCAACATTGGCGAGATTCCCGAGCTCAATCTTCATGGTCCCATGCATGCTCATGCGCGCAGTGGGTCTAAGACTGCTTCTGGGCTCAACGGGTCTACGGCAAGCGAGCAGACCACGCCCGGTTACCGTGCGAGAAACGGTGGTAGCTTTGCGTCGGCGTGTGATGCTTCAATGCTGTCGCTTAAGCTACACATCGGCATCACATGCGGGATGGTGGACAGGTGCATAATCGGTTCGCCGGACATGAGGATGGAGTATGTGATTGACGGCGACTGCCTTGGCGCCATGTCACGTATACTCGACGGGACGGCAAAAGGTTTCGTCTCGCTCGAGAATATGTATGCATTTTAAACAGAAGTCATGCCACAGATCAGCTTGGGGTCTCAGATCTCGCGTGGATGTTGTCCGGTTACGACCTCGAGCAAGTTCCCGTAACATCCTCTGACGGCTTCGTCATCCTGAAGGGTGACGGGTTCCTCTCTATCGTCTCCACCGCCGCACCAGGATTTAACCGCTCGCCACTCCTTGTCGCCGGGCCCCTGCTGGTGCCGAACGAGGAAGAGCACTCTCGCCTTCTCAAATTCCTTCCGACCGCGTTAGCTCACCGGATCATGGAGACCCGGCGCGAGTCCCGCGCCAGCGTAGTAGGGGAGGCCAGCGAGTACCGCTTTATCACCGCCTGCTTTGTCAAGCGTAAATGGAAGTTTAGCGTATCATTAGCCCAAAGATGCATGATGACATTTCTCCAATGCGTCAAGAAACACCATGGGGTTTTCCAGCAGTTCGCAGGTTGGGATTTCATGCGCCTCAACCGATTATTTTTTTTATTATTTTTTTGACTCATTTTGTTTGCTAGTTGACGATAAAGGTGAAACTATGCTGGCCTTCTTCGGGCTTGCGCCGTTTCACAAGGGCAACAGCTCACGAAACGCTTCCGTGGCGGGCCTGCTTTTCTTAAGGACTTGGAGGCAGAAAGAGCCGGAGCATCATGTGGCTGTCTCGTTAGCGGCGGGCGAGATTTTGATGTCCGTACTTGGCAACGAGATTCGAGCCGACTGCACTGGCTTGGGTAAACTTTAACTCGTTGATATTCAGCTGGCATTTTTATCTAAGTCTTTAAAGGCGATTCGATAAATGTGGCCGCCCGTCTACTGAAGTAGGATAAATTTCTTCATTCTGCTGTTTCCTTGCGCTAATTGTCGCGCAGCTTTGCAACTGACGATCTCGTATGTGACGACACGACGCATACATCGTCTATAGCAGTAGGAGTTTATTCCTTCCTTGGGGAGCACATGGTAAAAGAAAGCCGTTATTGCGTTTATGATACTGAATCATTACAAAGGTCAAGGGCAAGAACCAACCGATTGGTATATGGTCGGTAGTAGCTGGTAATGAAGCCACTACATCGTCGTGCAAACCCGCGAAGGCGGCGGATCAATTCGGATACGTCGAAGAGAGAAACACCATTTCAACAGCAGCGCTAGATTGGCTAAAGGGAGACTCACAGCTCTTGGTCGTGGTTGAGGGCCCTAGCGGCGTCGGGAAGACGAGCCTTATGAACTCCGCTATCAGCGTAATCGAACCGCACGGTGTCCTCGTTAGGTTTGCTTGTTTTTGTGCTTTGCTCTGCATTCGCGGCTCACATGATACAGTCTGTGCCAGGGCTCTACCGTCGATCAAGGTTGTCCTTACTTCGCAATTCGCGGCCTCCTTCAGCGCATTGTGGAAAAAATGGCGGATCCGGTAGTGTCGTCCGTAAAGAGGGATAGAACAATGACCCCGACGCGCTCAATCACGTTGGCGTCATCTGGAAGCATAAGGATGGTTGGCAGGCCTGACGCGATGATGCGTGAAGACGACTTCACAAATAGCCTTCTGCTCGTTTTGCGCAGGGTCAACATTGAGGAGGAAATGCATTCGCTTCTAAGGTCTGCCCGCTTACGACATTCTCGTCCTTACTGCGCAGACTGATAAATGCCTTTGTTACGTTTCAGATCAATATTCCCGATTACTTTGGAAGAAGCACCGGCTGTAAAGGCATTGCCTTCTGAAAAGCGAGCGAGCATTCTGCAGTCGATTGTTCTTAAACTCATTCATTTGTATACAGTGAGTTCATCGTCACCGACAGCCATCATTCTGGACGATGCCCAGGAGAAAATACCTTCTTCGTAAACGTGTTCCACTCACGGATATGAACTTCTGCAGTGGATGGATACGGCGTCGATGCAAGTTATCCGGCTAATTGCACAGGAGTGTTCGAAGGTTTTAAATTTCCTCGTTCGTCCACATGCAAACTAAACGGCCATACTAGATAGGAATTTTGATTTTCACGCGGCCGATCTCTGATTATGGAGGCGGTTCTATAAATACTATATTGGGGACGCAGGGCGCGAAGCACATTCTTTTGAACGGTCTAGCAAAAATCAGACGCGCACACACTGATGGTAAATCATGTGCTTGTTGCACATAATTGCATTATGTCAGATTACTGACGGGTGCAAACAGGCAAGCAGCCTGCAAGTCCCCGGGCTCCAAAGAATTGACACGTTGCTCTTGGACTCTTTATATGACCTGCTTGGTGGTAACGGCAGCCCGCTGCTCATCTCTACGATCATCTCTGGCCAACGCAAGACAATCCTTAATAACTGCGAGCTTCGAGACGGCGTTCTTTACTTAACCAATGGTGCAATCATTCAAAACCTGAAATTGGATCTTGCATCGCGCATTCAAACTCAGTACGATAGCCTTGACGTACAATTTAAGACGTTTCTCCGCTATGCGGCGAGCCTGGGTCAATATTTCGACGTGAATCTGATCCGCAGCGTCTTCGACCTTGACATCGGTTCAGAAAACTTCGACGTGTGGATTGGCTCCCACGACTCCTTCGCATTCCTGGCCGATGCCGGTGGGCCCGAACGAGAGCACGGTTACTACTTCCGTCACATTTCTATTTTGACGTGCATCTACAAGGGCATCTCGTTTGCAGACAGGAAGGACATCCACCTGAGGATTGCGAACTATCTGGAACAGCAGGCCCTTAAGGGTGGGACATCGAATGGCGTCGCTGGCGACGAGTTTGTCCTGCCCCTCGTCGCGTACCACTTCAGCAGAACCGGTGATTTTGAGAAGATCATAAAGTACCACGACGCGTTGGGGTGAGCATATAAGAAATGTATTCTATTTCTATGTCTAACAGCATGACGATAGCCTTGTCTACTTCAAAAAGTACATGGCGCACGAGTCCATCCAGACGATGCAACTCCTCCTGGCGGCCGTGAAGACCCGTAAAGCCGAGATCGCGAACCGTGCGCGCGCCCCCGATGCGCCGGGCGTCATGCCGTCCGATTTCACCGTTGCGCGCTGGAAGCGCCTGCTTGCCGAGAGTTACAGAATCAACGGCGAGTTCCCCAAGGTCGTGCCGTTGCTGGTGGAAGTCCTTGGGGCGCTCGGCGTGCGATGGCCCGACACACCGCGCGAGTGCAGAAGCGAATACAGGAAGCAGCTCCGGCGTCAGCTCTGGCTCTGGCATCGAACAGCAGGTGCCACAAAGGATATCCAGCCAACGGCCCCCGCGGAACCGGAGAAAGAAGCATTGAGATCTGCCAGTCTCGTGCTCCTGATGCAGGTGCTCACAACTGAGGACGACAGCCTCTTTAGCCCGGTGCTCAAGTACCAACGAACGCTAACGACCCTTCTTCTTATCAACTCGGCCATCGTAAAATGCGCATCCCAGCCCGCCGCACTGGTCGCCAGCTGCGGCTTCCTCGGCTTTATGCTCCTTCAGCACTCGCCTCGCCTGTCCCGTGTCTACATCGACCGATATAATAAGCTCCTCGTCAAGCTCCCGCCGCAAATTGCACCATTCGTCCTCCATTACGGGTACATGATCGGAATAATCGAGTACGTTTATGGCAACGCCGACGCCGCGCTGGCGCACATGCGGGCCGCGGCGACATCAGGGGATGTTTTCATGCAGTTCATTTACGTCATCGCAAGCACAACCCTCCCAACAGAGTTTATGAGGTCCCGGGGCGGGGGTGTCTTCTACGACCTGAAGGGCATCTTGGGCGACCTTGGCGGCTTTGCCGAACTCGAAAAAAGCAACAATTACTACTTTATGGCTATGAACGCGTCTCTCATCGCCCGGCATCTGTTGTTTGCCGGGGAGGACGCGGAGGCGGCGGTATGGACGGCCAGGATGCTGAGAGACGTGGGGAGGGTCGGGAACCGCTATCATCGTCGTGCGGTGTTTAAGATGCCAATCGTCGTTCAAGACCTGTTCAGCACTGGGAACTATGCGGAGGCATGCAATACTTACCTGTCTTTAGCCCTAGAACTTCAGCATCCTCTTCCCCCGTTCCTCGAGTTTGGCACAATGCTGCCTCAACTTACGTTCCTCGGCCTAATGCTGCTATTCCCCGCCCCATTCGCATCAAGACATGAACACTGCAAGTCTGTCAACTTCAAGGATCCGGTTCTGCATGCGTTATCGCTACTCGCCGCGGCTAACAAGCGCTTCTTTGGCGAGATGCACTGCGTTCAGTCATTGTGGGCTCAACATGTCGCGAGGGCAATTTTGAATAGGTTCTCCAACCGCAAGCGCGGTCGTGGATCTTTATATAAGCTCAAGAGAATGCTCAAAGGGACGGAGGGAAAGAAGGTCAAAGATTGGGTGGTGCTCAGAGGCTACGTGTGCGCGGCCATTGCGTTCTGTGATCCCAACAACACTGAAAGGCAGCGATATGCAGAGGCAGCGAGACATGAGTTTTCGTGTACTTTCGTTAGGCTCCAGACATGGATGAATGCACATGTGCACGACTAGTTACCTTGTGAACTCGGCCGATTCACACTGGTAGGAACCCAACGACGCAGATAAGTCTTTGCAGCGCAGCGCCGCTCCAGTTTCAGCTTGACCTATCGTGAGCGGGTTACCGTGAAAAGTGTTTCTCGAGTCACCAATCATATTTGCGAGATGGCGCTTCGGACGGCGGCTAGCTAGGGGCTGCGCTGATCGTCACACCGCGAAAACGATGAATGAGCGCGTATATCACATTAAGGGCTGTCTGGAAGCGATGAGTCGACAGATGAAAACAGATGAGAGCACCCTTGTCAGCTTTCTGAAGAGCATCTTGACCAGAAGGCGGCCTAAAGTTTGGAGTACACGCCGATATGAACTACAAGCCAAGAAATAACGAGTGAGCTGGCGGTGTGTCGACACTGCCCAGATCGCGCGGCTTTTGACAGCCGGATGCTAGCGAACGTAGACGGCGACGCCGGCGCACATCGACGCATTTGGGTTTTTCTCTCGATTTTTGTCGCTTTCGTAGTGCAAGCTGGCGCAACCGTCAGCATTTACACCCACGGCTGACCATTCCCTTCCCCTGTGCTCGCATCGCAAGGCGCCTCGATTTCGGCCGCGGAGGTCGCTCGGCGTCGTGCTCGCTGAGTTAAAAAATTGAGGCTTTTCTTTGAAAAGTTGCTTATTAATATAAATTTACGTTAAAAAAATGTATACTGTAATACAACAAGGCTCAGAGAGAAATACGAAACCAACCCCTTTCCTTCGTTCCTTTTTTCTCTCGTATTTCTCGCTCAAAGGTTTGTTTTCGATGAACAACAGCGAAGGGCGGTTGCAAGTACGAAAACAATCATAAACCCTGGCGTATCTCCATGTGTGTCACCCACATCGATCGCCCAATTTTGACGATCTCCGTGCAGAGGATCACCATGCTTGTTGCTTTTCCGTACTCAAACCATCACGAACGACCCCATCGCATACCGTCGTCGCGACTTACCCGACAGCGTTGTGAACGTCGCCCGCCCCGTGGCGCTGTAGCCGGCCACCAGGACGACGGCAGTGTATCGTCGCGAGGTTCCGCCGCGTGTCAACGCGACAATCGCACATCCGCGACTGCGCGCGGCCCAATGAGTAAGCGGCGATGGGGGGTCGGTGGGAGGACCCCCCGCGCGCTGGCGGTAGCGGTCTGGCTACTGACGCTCGCGCAGGCCGTTCTCGCTGTCGTTCCAGGTAATGAGGCTGATGGAGGGAACGCGGTTTTCTTACCTGCAGTGTTGAACCAACCCAAATTTTCCTCTCTTCCTAGTCCACCTGCTCGCCAGCGGAGCCTCATTCCCTGGAGACCTCTACCTCCAGCTGGTCGCGCTCTTTCAAGAACGTAACTCGGACACGATCGGCAGTTTCATGTACAATGTGTCGTCCTCCAATAACGGGCAAGCGGATCAGTACTACAGTAGGACTCATTGGGGAAGTTCCGATATCGCGATTAATAAGACGAGCTACCCTGGACCGCCGGAGTTGATTGCATTGCCGTCGGTTGGAGCGTAAGCGTTTTGAAAGTTAATTCTTCGGCATAATGCTGATTTGACATTCTCGCAGAGCTATCATCGTCGCGGTTAATATCCCCAACCTTCACACCGTAACCCCATTGAAACTATCCCGCAACGTCCTGCCCCTTATCTTCTCTGGCAACCTGACCTCTTGGAATGACCCTAGGCTCCTTCGCGATCAGGACGACTCGCGGCTCGTATCGCTCCTCACTTCCATGCCTGGAAGCCCGCGAATTCAGCTCATCGTCCGTAGCCCCGGTTCCGGAACGTCCGCAAACTTCGTCAAGGTGCTTAGGCGCATGGAACCGGCTTTCCCGCCCATGTCAGATTGGTCCACGGTTCTGCCGGACGCGTTTGTGGCGAACTCTAACCCGGCCGTCGGGAATATCCTGTCAAGTGTACCTTACACAGTGAGTTTACGTGCATCGGTGGCTGTCGCCGGGAGTCTAACATGAGTGACGCAGATGACCTACATGGATGCGCACGAGCTCATCGGCCTCCTCTCCGCCTTGTCGCCGCCGAACACGCCGCCCGTCGCTTCCTATATCCAGAACGCCATCGGCGAGTTCGTGCTCCCGACGGCGGATTCGGTCGCTAACGCGTTCGCCTCCGTCAACGCCTCTGAGCTTGCGTCGCTGGACCTACACACGGCAGCAGCGTCGGTATTGGATCCGCCGGGAGTGGCAGGAGTATACCCAATGGCCGTGATCACAAATGTCGTCATCAGGACGAACGCCATTGCGGATGATGTGGATATCGCGCGGGCGGTGCTTCAATTTATTTGGTGGATGCTCACGGATGTTACGGTTTGTCTTGGATATGCTTGAAGTCAATATTTCTAACGTGAGCAAAACGCACGACAGCTCCCGGACCTCCTGCTCTCTATGAACTTCACTACCATCCGCAGCACGCCACTCTCAAACCTCACGCTCTCCTATCTCCAATCCTATACTCACTCGACCGACCCCGTCCCCCTCTACGGCCAATCTATCTGCGACATCCCTGGCGCCTGCCAGCATGGCTCGTGCCCCTCGACTTTACCCTTCCAACCCGCGACCGCCACGTGCCAGTGCGACCGCGGCTGGACAAATCTAGAGGCGTCCGATTGCTCCGAGCGCATCCCTGTCTTTGACTGGTCGGACACGACGGTGCCAGCGCAGCTGGGCATGGGCGTCTTCGGTGTCTTGGTCGTCGGGACTGTGTGGGCGCTGATGTTGGTCACGAGGGGGCATCCGAGGATGCGGACGATTTCACCTTTGTGTTGTCAGTTTGTGTTGGCGGGTTGCGCGGTCGGGGAGCTGGCCGTGATTATGTATGCCGTCACGCCAACGGACTGGGTTTGCAACGTCCGCATCTTCCTCCCGGCCATCGCGTTCGGGCTCGTGTTCGGGATGATTATGCTTAAGACGTACAGGATCTACGCCATTCTAGGATACTCGAAGGCGTCCAAGTCGAGGGCGATATCGGATCTTACGCTCATCGCTGTGACGATGGGGTTGACGGTCATCGAGGTGCTGCTGTGCCTCATCGATGTGCTAGTGTCGAAGCCGCGAGGAGTGTTGGTGCAGCTGCCGGTGATTACGGTCCAAGCGGGCGGTGGCGCGGGGGTCGTGTACGCTGCCACTGCGACACCAAAGACGTATGTGGCGTGTCAGGCGTCGGACGGGAGAGGGGAGATTGGAATGGCAATTGAGATCATCATTTATCTGTACAACGCGCTTGTCCTTGTCGGAGCGCTTTCGCTTGCCTTTATGACGCGGCGCGCCTACACAAAGTATAGCGAGTCAAAAGCTATCGGATATGTTACATATTCGGTGACGGTAGCGCTGGTTTTGGCTCTGGTAAGTTGCCCTTTCTATCGTTATACTGTTTTGTTGAGAATCATAAGTAACGAGTGGGTAATTCAGCCAATCCTTTACGCCGTACCCGTTGATAGCTTACAAGCACATGCAATCATCCGCCTTATCCGCGCAGTTCTCATTTTCCTTTTATCAACTCTCACGCCTCTCATTCTCTTCACCGAGCGCCTTCGCGCGGCCCTGCTCGGCTCCGCTAAGATCCTACTAAACCCAACAATGATCACCACTCCCTCAGCGGGCCGTGGCGGCGCTCCCGACGCCCACGTCGACCCGGCGGACGCGACCAGCCAGCGGGAGTTTAGGCAACCGCACTGCTCAAGCATGGATCCGACCCGAATCTTTTCTTTCGGCGGTCGACGTACGCAACTCTCATCGCCCCCTGGAGACCCGATCCGCGTTCAACAGAACCAGGTCAGCAGCAGGGCACACACAAACTCCGTCGTCGCAAGCTTCACGGTCCCGATCGATCATGAATCCCTTCCGCCATTACCACGTCTCCCGGCGATCCCCTCCGTTAGCATGAACACCACGAGCGCCGAAGCCGCGTCGCACTCACCGCTCTATAACCCGCTAGTCAACAACATCAATGTCACACACACGGCCCCGTCCCGCTGGCATGACCGCCGGCAATCTAACAGCGCCGTTCGAACTTCCCGCAGCGGCGGCGAGCCCGCCGCCCTCTTTCATGTGGGAATCCGGAGAGATCGACTCCTGAGCCCGTGGCGAGCGTCGAACCTCCTCGTGCTGCCGCAGCAGGACCTTATGTTCTTCATGGCAACCGAAGGCGACACGGCTGGCACAACACACCGGACCCTTGCGTCCTGCAGGGTTTCGGCGTGCCAGATGTCAGGCGCCGCATGGAATGCACAAGCGGGAGCGGCGCCGTATGTCGTCAGCCGCGGCGGAGCTGCGATTGGGAGCTCTGTCATGGGGGATGGGGAATGTGACGAAAGCGAAGGAGTGATTTCGCAGACGGAGAGTGGGAGCGGACCGATGGGGATTCCTAGCGATGGTTTGGGACCTAGGAGCTCGGTTTGTTTAAGGCCGGAAGGCGATCGGGTCGGATGGGTCGTGGAGTTTGCAACTAGCAAGAGGCTAGGGCGGTTCAGGGCTGCCTGCGACGCTGCCTGCGGCGCCGCCAGGGGAGCGGGCGGAGGTAGCGCGCTGGCTTGACTGGCGATTGAAACATAATGTTGGTGAGGATAAGGCCTAGCACGGTTTACATGCACAACCAAGGGCTTTCGTAGGCATCATTGTTTGTGGTCTTTGGCGTGCATCTGTTCAATACACACATTTTATTGCACTCCCCGAATGTGATCAGACGTGCTTTCTGGCGATAGCGATGGCACTGACCAGCGCGGGAATGAGGACCCGCCGTCGCCAGGCTCACCAGACTAATCTCCTGCACTCCCGGGACCCGGCGTGTAAATGGATGACCACAAATGAATGGTCGACGCCCTCATACACCTTAAGTTAGGCAACACATAAATCCCCCGCTTCCGCAAACCAAGTAAATCTGCAACCTCGACAGCAGACCCGACGGCAGCCTTCGGCATCCCTCCGTAGCTCCCACTCGCTGAGAGAATGGACGTCGCGAGGTTCACGGCCAGCTACCTCCGCGATCTAAGTCGCGACCCGAACACGGTTGCCGCCGTGCAAGCCGACCTCGTCGCCGGGCGGGCCTTCGAGACCACCGAGAGGATGGCCATCATGATGCTGGACATAAGCGGATACTCCAAGATGTCTGCTGACCTGGTGAGTTTAGGGGTCTTATGGAATTGATCGGGTTTTGGGGTAGTATTGCTGTGATAGCGACGCGGTCGCTCTGACGGGTCCTGCTGGTTGCATTTTAAGCAAGGGAGGTCGCTTTCTACTGTGGTCGCTTGGTATTGTATCGTTTAAAGGGTTGCTGTATGGCAGAGGCTGAGGATGCTGAGGATAGCACGTGGACTGAACGGCGCGCAGCGCTTTCGTTGATTTCGTCAATAACTGCATTTCAACTTACAATCTCCTTAAGACTTTCCTCGGCAAGATGGCGTCAGAAATCACCACCATGTCTATCGGAGCATACATGAATCAGGTAGCACATCAGTGATATTGCCTGGATCATTCGTTACTTAACGCTATACTTATGCATGTTCATCCCACAATGAAGATTATTGATGTCATCTCGCTGTACAACGGGGACATTGTCAAGTTCTTAGGTAGGCAAGGAAAATAATGTGTTGTAACACATTTTGTAACATATTTTGTAAAATTGCATCGCCAGGTGACGCCGTCCTCGTAACTTTCTCCAAGAGCCATCTGCTGGAATGTCACGGCCAGGTTTCTATGCGAGCGATTGGGTGCTGCCTGCACATCATGTCGGCGTACCCCGTTATGGATCTCAACATGAAGATTGCAGAAACAAACGGGGTTAAGGTTAGGGTTAGGGTTAAGGTAAAGATTAAGGTTAAGGTTAAGGTTAACGTTAAAGGTTAGGGTTAGGCCCATGGTGTCCACCCAGCGCTCACACGTTTTGCGGAGATGACTCAGAGGCTATTGAGAGACCACGCAGGCGCCCCTATGATCATCGTGGGGGACTTCAACATTCGAAGCAGATCGTTAACTGGTGAC
>JADGJL010000670.1:0-15878 GCA_027600665.1 Irineochytrium annulatum
CCTCCATTCCCGCCCCCTTCCTTCCCGTTCTTCCCCTTGTAGACCTCGGGCAGGATGTGCATGGTTGCGACGTAGATGAACGTCCCTGCCGAAAAGAGCAGCAGGACGCCCGTCCACTTTCTCATGCCTATAGGATCGTCCCAACCGGCATTCGAAAGCAGAGTGTAAGTTACAAGGGCGCCTACTGGCGCGGCCAACGAGAAGGCCATTAGATGTTGCCGAACTGTCCGCCGTGAGTTCCCCTCGTTCATGAGATGCGTTGCAAGACCAAAGGCGCTGGGCGCCTTATGGAGCATGATGGCGAGGAAAACGATGAGCTCCAGGCTCGCTTGGTCTAGGCAACTCGTTAAGCGAAGAAAAGGCCGCGGAGCCGCGCGGAAGGTCACTCACTGGAAGCAGAAGCGGCTCCTAATGCAATCCCGTCAGCCGCGGCGTGTACAACCAGCCCAATCGTCGCGGCCATCTTCTTCTTCTCCCCTCTATTCGGCGGCGGGGCGACCCCATCCTTCAAGTCCGCGACCGACACGTGGCTATGTTCATGCGCGTGCGCGGAACCGATCTGGTCGATCAGCAGCATGAACAAGAATCCCAGCATCAAACTCGGCCCAATGTATCCGTTCGCCTCCACGGCGTGCTCGTGATGCGCGTGCCCGTCCTCCCCTTCCTCCTCCTCCGCCGCAGGGGGCTCCTCAACCCGATGATACACGTGGCCGGAGCTGCCGGCATTCACCGCCGGCGCCTTCAACGCCGCGCGTCGAGCCGGTCCCTGCGGCTTATACATCGCGTATCCCGCCTCCTCCCCCGACCGCGACTTCAGGCGCCGGCCCCTACCCGGAACGGGCACCGGCGGGTCACCCTCCGAACCCAGCGGGAAAACCGGTGACCGTTCGGGCACCACGTCGGCCGCGCCGTGATCATGTACGTGATCATGCACATGATCGCCTGCGCCTTCAGGCGACATGAACTCCCTTCCGCCATCCCTAACCCCTTCTGGCTCGGCGCCCACGTTATCTAGTGCCGGCACGCCAGCTTCATTCTTGCCGTGGGAGTCGCCCGTATCCGAGCGAATGACCGAGGCCTCCTGGACCGCGTAGAGAGTCTCGACGCCCTCTGGGACGATCACGATCAAAGCCGTGCCGACGAGGAGGCCGGAGCCGAAGGTCGAGAGGAGGCGGAGCTTGTCTTCGGAGAAGTGGAGCGCCAGGGGGATGTTGCCGGCAGTAAAGGACCCGAAGAACATGCACAGGGACAGGAGCAGTGTCCATATAAACGCCTCCCTGATCATAAAGTCAGTGGCATGCTTTCTTCTCAGATCTTTACATGGTGAGCTCGAGATCGCGAGCAGGAACGCCAGGATCAACCTTCCAACGCCGCTTATTTGGTACGCGGTCAAAACTCGACCGAAAGCTAGGCAGGAAAGTTTAAGAGAAACCTGAAGTATCGAATGTTGAGAGCCTTGGCAAAAAGCCGAACACAATAAGGTGCGAAAGTATGTTTAAAATATGATATGCAGATTAACGAGAATGACGGGTTGATGCTGCAAAACTAGCTACATGATCAAGCACTCCTTTGTCTCCACGAACTTCTGGATGTTCTTGTAATCCGTTCGAGCGGCCAGCAGCTCGTATATCTCCTCCGGCCGCAAAGCCCCTTGGTATCGTTCCGCGTCATGAACCATATTCCGCAACTCCGTCCCTCCCTCTGCTAAATACAAGTTCCCGAGCTCCTTAAGAACCAGGAAGAGCTTGCTGACGGCCTGCACTCGTAACGTGCTCCCCCATTCGTGGAACCGGTTCAAGTCGCAGATCAGCTGTGTCGCGCCCGCTGGGCTTATCTGCCACCGCTTGATGTTTTTGCAAATGACGCTGCAGACCGCGTTAGCATGACCGAACAGTAATATGTATCACATACTTAAACAACCGGATGGCAACTTCTCCCAAAAAGACCTCAAGTGTATCCTTATTCGTAGAACCCGTCAACAATTTAACATGTGCACAAAGACATTCCACAACAGTGGCGCACGCTTTCGTTGGGCGGAGGTCGAAAACGGTTTGGTTGTCGGGAGGGTTGTAATCGGTAGGACTGTGCATTTGGTCCATGATATGATCGCATTGATTGATAAGAACTTGGATTGATTTGTCCATCCCAGAAGCAACGTTGTCATCCGAAGATCGATCGAAGGACTTCTTATCCACCATGATATCGGACAAAAAGTCGTTCTCATCTATCCACGGTTTCTATAGCGACCGTAGTCAGATAACAATTTCCGTGGCAAATACATACCACATCTTCGGCGTAGTATACGTCCACCATTTGGTGAATGAGATCCGAGATGTGGACAAGCTCGAAGAATTGCAACGAATCCATATTGACGGACTTCTCGTTATCCGGAGACCAGTTATCTATTGGCACGGATCGGCTCAACCGCGAAATTGCACTTCATCATGTTAAAAACGCAAGTGACAATTCGCGATAGCTCTTACGTTTCGAAAGCCGGTCTCATGTGGCGCTCCCCTATCGCGTGTAACAGCTTACAAAATACCTGCCCAACGTTATTCCGTCTAGAGTGACCAGTAAGCAATGATACAATGTTGATAATGTGCCTTACAATCGTTTCGGGTCCACCGCTGACGTGATCACCAAAATGCGACCTAACGCCTCCTTATTGGCATGCATAAGCTTCAGCGAGAGTTCCAAGGAGACGAGCGAGCCGATGGAGTCGTCGTCTAGGTAGTACGTGATGGCATCGTCGATCTCCTCCTCATCCTTTAACCCGTCGTCCTTCTTCGTCGTTGACCCCGTCCCTATCCCAACCAGACCCGAGCCCATGATCGCCAGCGTCTTCCCCAGCGCCATTGGTGCGAACAGCACCGTCTTCATCGCGTTCATCACCTGGCGTTTATGTGCTTGCGCTTTCACGGCGTCCCCTAAATAGGATTCACCCTTCTCTCCCAACTTCGGCTTGACGTCTTTCTAAATGCAGCCGCGGCTGAAGTTAGTACTTGTCCACAACGACACGAAACGAATCAATATAGTGAGAACTCACGCGCTTGTTCCACTTTTTCAGCTCTATGTCGAACTTCCGCCCCAGATGATTTAACTCCAGCTCCATATACCCATCCGTGTAAGACTTAAACAGCGCAATGATCGACTCCTTGATCTTCGCCGTCCCAACCGTCACGTTCGGCTCCGCGACCGCGATGTAGTCAAGAAACTGCGTGCAACAGTGCACGGCCGTCGCCAGCGTGTGCAGGTACACCCCACTCGTCTCCCTATCCCGCGCCGTCACTAGCACGGCCGACAGGTACTCGGCGATCGAGTCCTCGAACACCTTCGACACGAACGCCGTCATGGCGTCCATCTCTTGCTCAAACACGAGCCCGACGAGCGTCGCCTGCTCCTTTGACGAGTTCAGCATGTGGTCCATGAACTTGGCAAATTCCTCCGCCAACGCGTAACCCGTCGCCGACACGGGCGCGAGTTGGGCCGCAGTCCCCTTCCCGCCTTTGCCACCTCCTCCCGCCGCCAGCCGTGGTAGTAAACTCGGGTTAAAAGTCTGATCAAAGAAGATAGGGTTCTTTGATATGAACAGCTGCACGCACGCCGCGCCCCCGTTGAGCTTATAACACGCCAATGCATTTCGCCTCATCTCGTCCACCTTCTTCAGATCGTAAGCCCTCTCAAACTGCGCCAGTACCATGCTCTCAAACCACTCCATCGTCGTCTCGAGCTGAAAGTTGATCTCCTCGCACGCCGTAATAAACCTCGCGAGCGAGAAGGCCCGGAGTTGTCGAAGCACATCCGCGATCTCGATCAGATCCTGGTGGTCCTTGAAAACCTTGGAGTCCTTCTGCTTCTTCCGGAAGTCCAAGTAGTAGGGGCAGAGATGGCTGTACATGGCTTTAAAGGCATCGCGTGGTCTTACGCCGTTCAGCGCCTTGATGACCTGTGACCGGTGATGATCGATGGGGGCTTTGAGGGTAGTGTTCGTGAGGGGGAGGTTGGTCGGGGCCCGGCCAGCGCCTTGTAGGCCACCGGAGCCGATGGTGAGGGCAGATCGTTTTAGATTCGGGACGGTGGCCGTGATCCGTTGCGGTGACGATGACGAGGAAGAAGATGATCGGGAAGAACCCATCGCCAACAAATCCAGCTGACCGTCCGACACTGACGCGGTGATCGGTGGCTCCCGTCCTGTGTTGGGTGTCTCCAGATAGTTGATGCCGCCCGGCAGCATGTTTCCACCGGGCATCTGCTTTAGCCTCGACGACAGCTTGCTGACTGCCGCCAGCTCCGCCTTTATCTTCATCTCCTCTCTTACGACCTCCACGTCAGCGCGATCAGGCTCCGGATTCCGCAGCATGCCCATCACGACGAGCTTGTGCTCGTACACGTCGTCGTTGTATGCAAGGATCTTGAGCCTACGGGAGCATCGGGCGACCTTTGGCAAGTCTGGGACGGGCAGGAAGACGAAGATCCTGATGATAAGGTCGGGTGGGAGCGACCCAAGGGAGAGGTTCTTCCCCGCAAACGACGGCGTGACTGTGGAATAGGATAGCGAGGGCGAAGAGGAGGATGCCGAGGCTGGAGAGCCCAGGAGCGAGGTGGTGTTGCGCGAGGTCGTTGATGAGGTACCGCCCCAGAACGGGGTCGACGCCGACACGGCACCGTACCCCGAGCCACCACTGCCCAGAACCTTCGACACGGAGACTGTCCGCTCCATGAGGATGGACTTCATGCCGCTGGCGCGATGGATGCCGGGTATCGCCTGTGTCAGCGTGATTGGCTTTGGTGCGGTTGCACTGGCGCTAGAGATCAAGCCACTGAAGAAGCCTTGGGCAGTACACTCCCTTAATTTAGGTGGCCCTCGGCGCGTAATTATAAAAAACAACTAAGCGGCGACTTCCTCCTCCTCGACCTCCAAAAACCGCTCGGCCTTCCCCTTCCGGTCGTGTCCAATCCCAGTGACACCCTTACCTGCGCCCTCGCCCTCCACAGTGGCCGCCACGACGCGCCGCTTCCTGTCAAACGACTCCGGGCTCCGGTCCATGATCTTCTCCAGCTCTTCGTCGCTGATGACGCGATTCATCAAAATCATGTTCCGCTCGTCGGACGAAGGGTTGACCGCGGACAGGGTCACGGACTCCGCCTCGTCGGCGTCGAGGATCGCGGCAAGCTCGGCCAGGTTCGAGACACGCGCGCTGTTGTTCTTGTAGTAGTCGGATTTGCCCTTGAATTCGGCTAGCCGGACCAGTTAGATGTCATAAAAAATAAATTCAGCTTACACTTGTGAATAACGAGTTTCTCCAGCTTCCGCTTGCTGTTCGCCTTGTCCAGGATCTTCTTCTCGACAGTGCCGGACGTGACCAAGCGGTAAATGATCACAGGCTTCGTCTGACCAATCCGATGAACACGGTCTTGAGCCTGCAGATCAACCTGTGGGTTCTGCACAAAGCTGTTAGCTCAGATCGCCATGGAAAGTGTAACAAACCCAGTCCGAATCAAAGATGATGACGGTGTCCGCCGCCGTCAAATTAATGCCCAGACCGCCAGCCCGCGTGCTCAAGAGGAACACGTTACAGTCCGTCGCGGTGTTGAAGCTGTGGATCTGTTCCCTCCTCTCCGCGATCGGCACATTCCCGTCAATTCTGCAGAATTTCAGTTTCTTCACAAACTCCAGCCAATCGGCCAATATATCCAGCATCCGTGTCATTTGGCTGAAGATCAGCACCTTGTGGCCCCGCTCCAGAAGACGAGGCAGCAGACGCTCAAGCATGAGCATCTTGCCCGACGACGACACGATGTCAGGCAGCCGAACGGCTACCTCGTCACTAGTCGAATCGGTCCCCTTGAGGCTCTTCCGGGCCCAACGACCGGCGGTCTTCCCGTCCTTCCCCTTCGCAAAATCGTCCAACTCCCGGTCCGCCTCTTCGCTCGGCACGTCGAAGAGATATGGGTGGTTGCAGATCTTTCGCAGCTGCATGACGACATTCTGCAGGTTCTGGTTGCTTACAATCCGGGCTGTTTTGGCTCTTGTAAGATACTAATAGCCATGGTGACCCAAACCAGATGTCATCTCGTCCTTCTTTGCGGGCAGCATGGCAGTCGCAGCGTCCTTCTCCGCCTTCTTCTCGATCATATCAAAGTACTTGTCGTCGGAGATCCTCTCCTTATAGCTCCCCACTTTCGTGAATACGCGGGAGGATCGCCGTCTCTTCTTCGGGTGGTCTTCGTCTTCTTCCTCCTCGTTCTCCGCTTCACGATCGCCCTCTTGCAAATCCCCGTCGTCGACGGGCTCCAACCCATCGGCGATGGCCATGTCGCTGCCGTTCGAACCCCCCTCTCCTGCCGCTCCGCCGCCGTTAGCAAGTCCCTTCTCAGCGTCCATCTTTTTAATAAGATGTTGCCGCAACCCGTTTACACCGCGCACGCACGCGTCATACAGCTCCTTCTGCTTCGGGACAAGCGGTGCAAAGAGAAGCATCTCGCGCTTCTTCGGAAGCTCAACAGCCACTGCGCGGAGTCAGCTAAGAGTAAGCTGTTGACGGCATACCTTCGGTCTTCACACGCCTTAGCAAGAAAGGCCTCAAAATTTGGTGGAGGTTTGAGATGACGGAGTCCTTCGACTCCTTGTCCAAAATCTTCTTCTCGTTCTGCTCGTCCTTCAGGTCCTCGAAGTCGAACCAGCCTTCGAAGTCTTCCAAGCTCTCAAAAATATCCGGCATCAAAAAGTTGAGCAGTGACCAAAGCTCCGCAAGGTTGTTCTGCAAACCATACCAAACTGTGTTAAATTTCAGCGTCAGAAGTGTGTTCAGACCTGAAGCGGTGTCCCAGACAGTATCAACCTATTAGCGCTCGGATACGCCTTCAATTCCTTCATCAATCGGCAATTTAAGTTCTTCAGTCGGTGCCCCTCATCGATAATTATGTACTTCCACTTGAACTTTTGTAGGTAGCGGCGATCGTTCATGACGATCTCGTAGCTCGTTACGACGATTGGAAAGTTCTTATTTAGGACGCTGAGACGTTCTCTCCGTATCGCGGCGCGTTCGGTGGTCAGGCCGTGATAAAGCACTGCGTTCAGCTTCGGTGCGAACCTATAGGCACGGTCAGCCGCGGTGTTGAATACTATCGCAATACTCACCGATGGATCTCTGAGATCCAATTGCTTAAGGTACTTAAAGGCGCCACGATGAGAAACGGGCCCCACACCTGCATCTCCGTCAGGTGCGCCAAAAACGCGATGGTCTGCAGCGTCTTGCCCAGGCCCATCTCGTCCGCCAAAATCCCATTCAGGCCTTGCTCCCAAAGCGAAATGAGCCACTCCATCCCGACGAGCTGGTAATCCCTCATAACGCAGCCCGTAATCATCGACGGCTGGCGATGCTCGGGCACGTGCGATGGACCGACTGCGGGCGCCTCACTCTCATTCGGCGCAGTGGGCGGGTCAGCTGACTTTGCAGCTTCCTCGGGCGCGGCCGTCGCTGGAACATTTGAGACGGCGAGGTCAACCAACGCGTTGGTCTTCTTCCCCTTCCGGCCCTGTTCAAGTATCGCGTGAGCACAACCACGTCGCGTCTCTAATGCGATATACCTTCTTCGCATTCCCGCCGCCACCTCCAGCAGCCTTCCTCTTCTTCCCACCGCCACGCGTCGTGCGCCCCTTACTCGCGGGCGCGTCCTCCTCCTCTTCCTGGCCGTCCTCGAGCGCCGACGCCTTCGCGTCGCCCAGGAGGGTCCTCCCGCCCTCGAGTTGCTCCCTCTGCCTCAGCTCCAGCCTGCTGGCCAACCAGTTCGAGTACACGCCAGCCTGGTTAATGAGGAACGTGAGCCGGCTACGGCGCTGCTGGGCGATGGCCTCGTTGAACTCTTCCTTGGACTGAAGGGATACGTGGGTCAGGTGGACGGAAATGAGGACGCGGTAACTCACCAGCTTCTCGAGTCTCTCCTGCTCTTCTTCCTCGTCGGCCTTCAGAAGCTCCTCTTCGACTTCTTGCATGTGGGACGTCACTGCTTCACTGTCATCAAGCGTGAGCTCCTGGGCCGGCCCCTCCTCCTCCTCGTCCTGCAGCGGAAGGGCGGCGGCGGCCTCAGCGACAATCTCCTCCATGGAGTCGGTGGCCGCGAGAGGCGCTGGAGGAATGGAGGTCGACATCATCGGGGCTTGGTCGTGTCCGAAGTGCGATGGATGTCCCTACAACTCTCTGGACTCGATGCGCACCAAGGCGGTAACATTACAAGGCACATCGGCTTTCGAGGCTGGGTTTAGTCGCCCAACCGAAAACCGCGTAAAGCTGAGATACGGTGCAGATAAGTTGTAGTCCGAAGGGGGCTCCGCAAGCTGCTAAGAATGCCGCCTGCTCACGAGCTGGTCTAATATCTGGTCGAAGAGAGCGCGCAACACGTAATCGCGTCTTCTGCAGATTGGACCAGTCGCCCGCGTGCAGGACCTCACGATCCCGAGAACGCAGGTCACAACCATCCTGGTCCCTGGGAAGGGCTGGACGAGTGGAACATCTGCTAATCTGGCCGTCCAGCTGGCATCCATCGTCAAGCTAGTCTCGCCGCCGATAGTCGTGGGACCATGGAGGTTGGGCTGGCGAGTGGTGAAAAGTCAATTGTGTTCCCCAACGACATAGCTCATGGCCCCCTCAACACCAGGAACACGATCCCCGGTGGCCGCCGCCTCGCCAACGCATTCCACGCCCGCGCCGGGGTCGGCATCTGCTGCCAATGCCAGCCATTTCCGGGACCGGAGTCACGACGAGCAGCGGACCCCGCTGCTAGAACGGATCCCAAATCACGACCCTCATGGCGACGTTGGCGGGGTCGATGACGACGACGATGACTCCTACAACTACCACGAAGCCCGGCGACACTACCAACACCACCACCCGCATCGGCAGGCCCTCCTCCGCAATTACGACGGCGGCGGCGCGCAGGATCACTACGTCCGCGATGACGAGAACTCGGACGACGACTACGAGGAGGAGGACGATCTGGAGGCGCCCCTGGTCCTGATTCCTCGGAAGCGGAGGCCCTTCCTCGAGATTTTAAAGTCCCACCTCCGCCCAACCTCGATCTTCTTTTTCATCCTCTTCTTCCTGGCGTCCCTGCCCGCGATCTGGTTGTTGCTGAGGAAGAGCCTGACGATGCCGTTGGCGGTGAAGGAACTGAGGGACACTTATGAGGAGGGGGCATTTTCGGCCGAGGCGGCCTGGAATCACCTGAAGATCATCTCGGAGCGGAGCCACGCGTACAACTCGGACGAAAACCTACTGGTCAGGAGTTTTTTGGTGGACGTGGTGGGCGAGTTTAAGGCACTCGCTGAGTCGAGGGACGCCGGGGGTGGGGAGGAGCACGAGCATGACGGGGATTCAGTTCGGGCGACGCCGAGGGGTAAGGATTACATTGAGGTGGGTAATTGTAACCGCTTAACGGCGTTGGGGTGATGCACGGGTCGGTTTTGATTGAAATCCTGTAGATAGCGCCGGATAACATCAACGCGACCCTTGAATTGGCCAACCTGTTTTACGAATCCAACAGCGTCATTGTCCGCGTCCGCGGCACGAGCCCTACGCGCGAGGCCCTTCTCGTCTCGGCGCATTTCGACTCCACTCCCGTCTCGCACGGCGTGACCGACGACGGGATCGCTGTCGCGGCCATGCTGGAGCTCATCCGGACGCTTATCTACACCCCGCAGCTCGCGCACGACGTTATCCTTCTCTTCGACAACGGCGAAGAGATGAACTTGCTCGGCGCCGACGCCTTTACGCTGCACCCCTGGTTTAAGAATGTGAAAGGCTTCATCAACTTGGAAGGCGCTGGAGCTGCGGGGTCGACGCGGTCCGTACTCGTGCGAACGAATTCTTACGGGCTCGTGAAGATGTGGAAGCGATCCGCGCCGTACCCGCATGCATCCGTGATCGGGAACGACCTCCTTAGCATCGTAAAGTCCGACACGAACTACAGGCCCTTTTCGACCGTCGGGCGCCTCCAGGGCATCGACGTGGCGTTTTACGCGAATAGATATCTCTACCACACGCCCAGGGACGACCTAAACCACTCGCAGCCGATCGCGATGCAGCAGATGGGAGATAACCTCCGAGCCATGGTTACGGCCGTTTGCGGGTCCGATCTTTTGTACCAGCTCGACTGGACGCCGCCGCTGCCGCGGAACGAGACGACGCTTCCACCGCCGAACTTCGTGTACTACGACTTCCTAGGATCGTTCACTCTTACGACGGCCGCGTACTATAAGGGCGTCATGACGCTGGAGATCCTCGTCGTCCTCACCCTTTTAGCCGTCAAAATGTCCGTCGAGTATCGCAAGCTCGGCCCTCGAAGGCTCTTGGCGCTCTATGTCAAGCCGACCTTCGAAGCTTACCTCCTAATTTGGCTCACCCTCCTCGCGTCGCTCTTCTCGACATTCGTCCTCTCGTCCATCAAGTCCTCCTTCAACCGCGCGTCCACGTACGCACGACCGCTCGTCAACGTTGCCTGGATCCTGCCGTGGACGCTCGCGACCTTCGCCGTCGTGCAGCTCCTCTGGCCCCGCATCGCGTTGCGACTCCGCCTCCGATCGCGTAGGATCGAGCTCGGGTCGCTCGAGGCCGGTGCATCCGTCCTCGCGCCTGCACCGGGAGCCCCCGTGCAACCCGGAGGGGGCGGCGGTGGAAGCCGGCGCGCGACTTCGGGCATTCCGATCGACAGGTGGATCCCGTACGGCCTGCTGGGCTTCTGGGTGACGCTCGTCCTCGTGGCGTTGGAGAGGTCGATGGCGGGCGTGCAAGGGTTGTACTTCTTATCGGACTGGGCGTTCTATAGCATTGTGGCGGTGGGCGTGACACAGGCGGCGGCGCCGCACGTGATGAGGTGGTGGAGGGCGGAGGTTAGGGGGGAGGTAAGCGGGTGGAGGGTTAAGGTTGTTGGGTTTTATATGAAGCATATGTGGGGCGTGCAGCTGCTGCCAAGCGCGGTGCCGACGCTGTTGACGATAGATATTATGGAGGGGATGGTGTTGCTCTTCCCGCCACGTAAGTTTGTGTTGGGCCTCGATTGGTTTTCCCTTGTGCTAACGGACACTCTTCCGTTCTAGTCGCCAACGAGGGCTTGTCGGAGACGTTGATCGACATGATCTCCGCCCTGCTCCTCTGCCTTCTTTACATCAATCTTTTACCCGCCATCCATTTGACGTCCCGCCGGTTTATGGCGGCGTTCTTCTTTGTCATCTTCGTTCCACTCTACCTCACGGCCTGCTTCATCTTCCCCTTCACGGTTGACCGCCCTCACATTGTAAGCTTATTCATATCATGGTTTATATATGCTAACGCGGACACAGTATACCTTCAAGCACACGTGGAACATCACTGACGCCGCGTCCGCCCTCAACTCCACCGCGGTTCTGACCAACGCCCGGACGCTCTCAAGCGGCCGCTTCCAGTCTCTCTCCCAGGCCCTACTTGCGACCACGCCGACGTGCGACGACTCGCTCGCCTGCACCTTCGACGGCTTGGAACCGCCGACCGTCGAGCCCGCGCCACCGTCGTCCCCGCCATCGGGCGGCGGCGGTGGTGGCGGTGGAGGGGAGGGCAGCCGGCGGTACGACAACGCGACGGCGTTGATTGAGGTGATGGGCCTGTCGGCCGTACCGCTTGCCGGTGGTATTGGAAGGCTGGAGTTAAGAGGGGAGGTGGTGGGTTTGCCCGGGAGCAGGGTGTGCACGATCCTGGTCGGGAACGTGACGAGCCTCGGCGCGCCGTTGGGCGTCGAGGCGTTTTGGGTGGATCCGGAGAGCGAGGGGCGGTGGGTGGCGCCGCCCAGTACGCGGCCTGGGGCGGCTACAGCGGGCGGGGCGACAGGTACGCGGTGGGCGTTTGATTTAAGCAAAGGCGTGCATGTTTTACGAAGGGCGTTCGCGGAAGGTGCGGCTAGGAGGGTGAGAGTGCCCTTCAGGGCTGTGGTCGCGCGGCAACTTGATGGCGATGACGATGGTGCTGGGGTGGCAATGGCGGGCGTCGTGCGGCAGCGACGGCGGTTAGACGGGGGTGAGGACGACGGTGTGGGACCCAGGGACCGTGCGAGGATAACGGTGACGTGTTATGTGGGTGAGGAGGGCGTGAGCGGGTTTTGGGACCATGTCGTCAAGGAAGGAGGGCTGCCGAAGTGGACGAGCCCAGCGCATGGGAAGTTTGGTGGCGTTCAAGTGTTTAAGGAGGTTGAGGTGGAGATTTAGGATGGTAGAAGTTAAGGGAGCCTGAAGGCTCGATGTATGCCACCCTTTTTTTTCTTCTATTGCATATTAGCTTTGTTCATTAAATTGCTTAAGCACGTGTTTGTCACCCTTCGAATATTGTTTTGGTTTTTTTTGTTATTTCACTAACAGCTGCGTTTTTAGCACACGTATACGCTTGTTTACTTCCATTATTGAGTTTTACTTTGGCCATACCTTTTTCCATTTTTCCTTGGTTTTCTCATGCTATCTCACATAATTATTACACTTACTGATGTATTTATTCTTTCCTGTGCAAATGGATCCAGAAGTCGAAGATTAAAAAAGGCCAATTTTGCGTTCCGATGACGATAATACTTGTTTATTTGTCGGCCACCATCCACGCTTGGACGTCTTACCTTCTAGCAGTTAGTTACTTCACCCCCTGCACACGACGTTTCCCTTCGGGGGCCTGAAGCTGCTTGTTCTTGCGATCTTTTTTTTATTATTGCGGTACAATCGGTTTGTCTCGGGGCCTCGTGCGTCGACGTTGACGAAGGCACGCGACCGATCGGCTTGCGGTCGACCTCACATCGCGGTCATCGGGCCTGCGGTCGCGATGACTCGTCGTATATTGGGCTCTGGATCGTCAGCTCGTTGCTTTCCAAGACAGCAGCGTACATTTGGCCGTGAATATTCGTTGATTAAGGGGTGGTAGGGGACGTTGACGCGCGATCTGGGCTCGCGGGCGTTCATCGCGACTTATGCCTGGTCGCCCTCCGCTCCTTCACCTTCATGCGTGTGCAATGGGGTTCCTGGGTCGCGATATTCAGACTTCCGCCAGGAAGCACTGAACCCGAAATGAGAAGTGGCCCAGATTCCAGCAGGCTGCGTGCTTCATTTTGCGAGCCATCGAAGAAATCCATGGAAAGCACTCCTGCTTCGCGCACGCCCCCATGGATCGTGCTGCACCATGGCAGGCGAGAACAAACCCACCAGCCGAGGACTGCGCAGCTTGCTTCGCCAGCTGGTAATAAGTACTCGGCTTCAACAGTCCACCAATGACATGCGGATAAAGGCGGACGAAGTGCAACCGAGATTGCTTGACAGGCGACCAGTGGGATTTTCAGGCGACTTTACAAGTGATCAAAGCAGGGTCTCGGCGTCCACATCAGCCCATTGGATAGGATTGCAGCCAATGACGTGCGGTCCGAACAGATATTAAGTGATCAAAGGAGACTTTCAATTGTCGACCCCTAAGGCGGGTTCGTTTGAATTGTGAGAGACGGCATCGGCGTGGATAAACCGCTGATCAGGCCGGTGGTCCATCCGCCACCCCCTGTCGGCTTCAGCGTTCGCGCCTGGGAAAAAGAAACGTCTCTTCCACCTCTCGTGACCGAGAGCGTGATTTATTAATATCATAAGAAACTACGTCGGATGACCCGTTAAACTGCAGTATCGCGCTTACACAACGTGTGGGGTGGTTAGCTGGGCAGGGTGGTCGTCGACGCGACATGTCCTCGTATGCAACTGCAATGCAACGGCGAACAGCAAGGTGGAAAGGTCGAGGGTCGACAGTCCGCGATACGCGATGATGTCCTTTTGCAGGTCGATAGCGCCGCACCAATCCCCGCTCATCGCCTGTTGCTCTTTCAGTGCGCGGAGGGTGAAGGCTGGCGGGTTGCTCAGCATACTCGATGAATGATGATCAAAAACGATCAAAAGCCGCGGCCTGGAACCACCGTCCATGTTTCTGCTGATCTTCCCTGGATCCAGCGCTTCGATTTTTTTTAAATCCTTTCCGAGCTGCCTCAAATAACAAGCGACCTCCGAGTGAGAGCCTCCCATCGTCGACCCCAACAACGCATACATCTTCGCATCGCGGATCGCATCCGCCCACCGTCCTTCGTCATCCGAGGAGACCCCGTCATCGCATCCCGCCGCCGTCCATCCCCCTCATCACCACATCCGCGTCCCTCCCCCCGACATCCCGGCGATGCTCGCCTCCCCGCACCCTCCTCAGAATCACATCCAGCTCCGGACGGCCGGCGCCATTCAGCCGGCCGCCGCTGCGGCCGCGAAGTCGGCCCTCAACCAGGCGTACGGAAGCGCCGTGGCCCCCACGGCGGCGCGCCAGCAGCCAAGCCCCCGTTTGAAGCCGACGTCCGGACCCGCGACCAAACCCGCCTCCACGCCAGCGGGGACGGCCGCCCCGACGTGCGTCGCCCAGAAGGCCATCCGACCGTCGAAGAAGCTCGCCATTAACACCGCCGCGGCGGTGAGGTGCCAGCGTGGTGAGTAGCTTGGGCGACGTGGTTGCATGTAGTATTGTCTGAGCGCGAAGCGCGAGCAATGAGTTGGCCAGTTGTTTGCTCTTCTCGTTATTTTGACTGTATTAGTTGCGAAAGGATGTGCTAAATAAATTTCCCACCAGCCGCCGAAAATGCTTTTCACGCTGAGCCCGTTCCGGAGAAGGTCTGCGCCGCTGGCTTCCTCTCCTCCAACCCCACGAAGCCCCAGCCTCAGCAGGTTCAGTCACCGACGCAGCAGCAGCAGCCGGGCGCGCCACAGCACCCTGCTTTCAGCGGCCCGCTGAACCCGAACTTCACGCGCCGTTACAACATCGGCCCCTGCCTTGGTTCGGGCGGCTTCGGTTTCGTCTGCTCGGCCATGCGCCACTCGGACGGCAGCGAAGTTGCTGTCAAGTTCATCCTTCGCGAGAAGGTGCCCGCCACCGCATGGGCGCGCGACGAGGTCCTCGGCGTCGTTCCGCTCGAGGTCTACATGCTCCGCCGCATCAACCACGTCAATATCATCCGTTATCTTGACTACTTCCCTGACACTCTTTACGTTATCCTCGTCACCGAGCTTCACGGGGGGAACTGGTCCACGGCCAATGCCACCACCACGTCCTCCACCTCCCCCGCTGTCGCCCCCGCGGCCAACTACCCTCCGCCGCCGCAGACCTTGACGTCTACGTCCATAATGTCCACCTCGTCCGACCAGACCTGCGTCAACTCCCCGACGTCCTCTTCGACCTTCACCCACCCGCAGCTGGCGCGCCGCAACTCGTGCGACTTGTTCGAGTGCATTGAGCTCATGGAGCGCTTCACCGAGCAGCAGGCTAAGCACGTCTTCCGCCAGATCGTTTCGGCCGTCGCCTACCTCGCCGCCCTGGGCATCGTCCACCGCGACATCAAGGACGAGAACATCCTCATCGACGACCACTTCAACGTGAAGCTCATCGACTTCGGGTCCGCCTCCTTCGCCGACTACTCCGACGGCCTCTTCCTCGGCACCTTGCAGTACGCCGCGCCTGAGGTTTTTGAGGGGAGGCGCCACCGTGGCCCTGAGGGGGACGTGTGGAGCCTCGGGTGCTGCCTGTACATCATGCTGACCGGGGAGGTGCCGTTCGCGACGCCGCACGACGTTAAGTACTCGGCGCCGCAGATGCCGAGGCACCCGGCCGCGTGCAAGGCGTTTGAGGGGGAGTGCGGGGAGTTGATGAACAAGATGTTGGACAAGGACATGGGCAGGAGGGCCACGATTGCGCAGGTGCTCTCGCACGAGTGGCTGACGTACTGAATTTGCCCCTTGGCTTGATATAGGAGAGACTTGATTTAGATATTGGTCCGGTTGAAGAGACCCTTTAATGGACACTCGTTATATG
>JADGJL010000671.1:0-15863 GCA_027600665.1 Irineochytrium annulatum
CCCATCACATCTACGACCGCAACAACTCCCATCGAAACCGTCAGCACCAGCACCATGGTCATTACGCGATCCGTCACCATCCCGGGGCAATCCACCTCTGACGCCCCAGTATCCACATCCCCCAAAATCTTCACCACGGCCCTCACCACAACGGGCACTTCGGGGAACAGCACGGCAGATTACGCGTCCTCGAACTCCAGCAGCGCGGGCGTGACGCGCATCCTGGCCATCGTGGGCGGGATCACTGCTTTGTTCGTCCTGATGGGGTGTGGAACGTACTTTTACACGCGCGTTCGGAGGGACAGAAGGAACGGGTCCGAGACCGTCTTCATCAAGCCGTCTTCCTCTACGTTGGCGAGAAGAGAGGTGAGAATTCCCTACTTCTATATTTTACTTTGAAGCATGTACATATCGCTTTCCTGTAAATCACTTGAAACTGACCATTTTTTTTTTTTTTAAAATTATTATTATTGGTGTTTTTCCTATCAGATGGCATCACACCGCCAGTCGATGCAATCCTCAACCAACCCGCTCGTCCCGTCGGACTCCTCCTCGACGAATCGCATGTCCTACCACGACGCCGGCGGCAGCTCCGTCGCAGGCGCAGGTAGCTACCCGCACCACTACAACTACGACTACAGCCAGGACTATCAGCAGCCCGCTCATTTCCAGCAGCAGGGTGGCTATGGAACGGCCGGGTACGATGCCGCACAAGGGTACGAGTATGGGTACCAGCAGGGTCACGAGGGGGCGCAGTATAATCATCTGGCGCAGGGGCAGGGGCCGCACGAGCAATTGCACGAGGGGCCGCACGAAGGGGCGGCGTATGACGCGCATCACGCGCAGGAGCAGTACGGGCAAGAGGGGCAAGAGGTTCATAGAGTTGAGGGGCCGGGCCCGCACGGATATTACAACTACTAGACACATTTTGGGTTTTTCTGTTAATGGAAAGTGCTGTTTACCGATGCTATTGTATCTCTACCATATATCGAATATATCTTACTGGTGCTGTCATACGTGATTTGGCGCAATTATGCGTCTGACCAACACTCTAGGCTTGTGCGTAGCACGTGCATGTGCTTGTTACTGCGCTTGGGCGACCCCTGGCGATAAAAAAAAAAAAAAAAAGCAAAAAAAAATGAAAAGGATGATTTACAGCAAGTTTATTAATTAAGAATAAACTACGTAGATATAAGCTTGAATATTCAATTCAACGTAAAAGAAGGATACAGGCAAAGCCGTCGCACATATCAGGTTCACTTGAATGCCTTCATTAGACCCGCAAACTTGCCCTCCTCCCTCTTGGGTATAAATCCTGTAACGTGTACCACCCCTTGCTTTGATTTTCCAACGTTTGCTGTTTGCGAAGAACACCGTCAAACAATCATCGATGGGACTAACATGACGAGTGGACTCACATTTTATAATAGCAAGTGCGGCGTCGACAGGGTCATTTTCGACCGGTAAATCCACTTTGAGCAACGTGCGTAAGAGCTCATCCCACATTCTTCGTCATAAAAAAATATTGCCTCACCTGGGTTGAGACAGAACGAGTTTCTAACCAGCACCTGGCACATCCTGGGTCCGAATTCGTTCGAGATGACAACGACGTTCCCAATCTTGTCCCACTTCAGACCTTGCAACGAGTTTGCGACGCTGAACTCGTTGAATTGAACAGCTGGCAGAAAATATTTGGGTTAACATTCCTGTTCACATCCATGGTAAGCAATTCACTTTTTATGTCGCAGGTCTTATCGAGCGCGTCCCACACAGGCTTCATGTGCTCCTCGATAAGCTTCGTTGCCTTCTTGCCTTCGAATTTGTCGACTAAGACGAGAACGCTGCGGCCGACGTTGGCGTCAATTTTTACTGTGTTTTTCTTCGCATTAAACCATTTGAAAGGAGACTCATACAAACAATCTTTGTCCGAATGAACACGTACCACTGCCGTAGACCATCCGCATAAGCGTGTCGACAAACCCGGTCGCCTTGACGGAGGACTCGAACTGGAACTTGAGCTTTTTTAACTTCGAGCCGCCCTGGCCTTTCTTCCGAGAAACGCAAGCATGAACCGTCACCTCGTCGCCGTCGTGCGACGCCTTAAGGACCCGGCGGAGCTCGACGGGGAAGAAATGCTTGACGGGCTTGTCTACAGGAAGTAAGAATTTCGTAAGTTTCCCGGGTGAAGGGAAGGAAAACGCCGGAGAGCCCACTTTTCTCGTTGCAGTGGAGTTCGTAGTTCTCGATGTTAAGGTCACACTTGATGCCCTTCAAAACGACCTTGGCCGAAAGCTGACGAGGAGGTCGTTATTGAGCAAATAAATATTCAATTGTCTAGAAAGAGCACATACCACGTCCTCCTGTGCCGCAGGTGTGGTCGTTTCCGCCTTAGGCTTAACCTCTGCCTTGACCTCGGGCTTGGTCTCCACCTTTGACTTCGGCGGCTCGGGCTTTACCTCGTCCTTTAATTGGACCTTTGGCTCAGCCTTCGCCTCGACCTCCTTATCCTTCTTCTTCCACATATTCCCGATGCCCATATTCTTCTTCTTTCCCCCGGCAATCGACTCCGTGTCCGCCAGGGACTCGGTTGACTTGTTAACGAACGACGACCCGCCCAGCTTCGACTTCTCGGTCGCGACAGCGGTCGCGTGCTCGGGTGCCGCCGCGGGCTTTGCCGCCGCCGCTTCCGATGGCTTCACCGCGACCTCCTCGAAGGACGCCTTCACAGCCACCCGCATCTTCTCCTTCTCCGCCGGCGTCGCGAACTCCTGCGGCGCCGGTGGCGCAGCCGGGGCTGGCGCGGCAGACGCTTCCTTGATCAGCGACGGCTCGATGATGGGAGCGGAAGCGGCCGGCGCGGGCTGCTCGCTTGCGACGTCCATGGCGCGCATGTCCATCGCGTTCATAAACATCGCGACGCGGGGTTTCGGGCGCGAGGCTGCGAGCACGGTCAGCTCCTCGGTCCTCTCGACGGGTGCTGGCGCGTGGACCGGCGCTGGGGCTGGCGCGGAAACGGGCGCGGAAGAAAAGGGGCCGGGGGCAGGCGCGACAACAGACGCAGGGGCCGTCGCAGGAGTCATCGTCGGCACGGGCTTTGCCTCCTCGGTGAGCTTGCTCGCCCTCGCTGGAGCCGGGCGACGGAACGACCTATTCTCCTCCGAGAGCGTTGACGAGCCGAGCGCGTCATTCGAGCTGATAAAGGCGTTGCGGCTGGAGGCGGCATCCGTCGACCGGCTCGGATTAGTTGCGGAATCGCGCGCGATGACCGGCATCGGCACGTCGGCTTCGGACATCGCGAGGCTCTCCGACGATTGCGGCTTCGTCGACCCGGAGATGCTGCCGGACTTGGGCGAGAAGAGGGCGGATTTCGCTGCCTTGAGGCTGTCGATGGAGACATTGAACCCGGGCCTCGGTCCCGTCCGGATCTTGGGCCGGAAGATGCCCTCGGTCGATGATGGGGCCTCGCCGAACTCGGTCGAGTCCGCCGGCCTTGTCGCCAGCGAGCCGGCGTCGGTGGGCTTGGAGGAGAGCGCGGCAGCAGAACCCACGGCGTCATTATCGTTCAGCGAGGAGCTGTACGACTCCGCCGCTTTGACTGAGGCGGCGAGGCTGGCCTCGCGTCTTTCCGTGGCGACAAGCGCAGGCTCGCGTAGTTCTGAGGCAGCTGACGGGCGCCTTGATGGCACAGCTGACTCGACTTTCGGTTCGGTAGAGGCAGCGGCAGGTACAGGCACCGGTTTTAGGTTGAGCGATGAGGCGGAGGCAGCCGATGATATGGCGGGAGCGGCGACAGCCGTAGCGGCGGGTTTAGGCTGTGTAGCAGCGGGTTCCACGCATTTACCGCCGACCGAGGTTGACGAGACAGAAGGAGCCAGCGAGGCCCTCGAGAGGTCAACTGCGGGCGTGGTCGCCGCCGATCTCGGGGGTGATTTAGCCCAGATGTTGGCGGCGTCGAAATCCAACACGGTCGGTACTGGCACGGGCGGCGATGCAGACACGGGGGGCACGCTTGGCGGGGTAACTTCCTCCTTCTTCTTCAGCACAACTGGCTGGAGTAGGTCGCCTTCCTCTTCAAAATCCGGCTCGATCGCCACCACGGGCACGGCGACCTCAACAGGCTTCGACATCTCCTCTTCCTTCTCCTCTTCCTCCGCCTCCTCCTTAAGGATCACCGACTTCGTATCAAAGTCATCGTGATCGCCGAGCATATCCTTTGAACCCGACCTCGACTTGCTTCCAAGCTTGATAGACTTTAAGCTGCCGGAGCCCTTGAGCTTCAGCGACTTCAAGCTGAACGAAGACTTAGACTTTGTCGGCGAAGACTCGGAATCAGCAGGCGACATGGGCGACTTGGGCTCGGAAATGTCGGGCGAGACCGTGACCTTCTCTGTCGAGCCGCTCAGGTCCCGCTTGTGGTGGTGGATCTTCAAGCTCGCGGCTGACTTAGCGACGGCGTCCTTAATCGATTTTATGCCGGCCTTCGACTTCTTGGCCATCGACGAGACTGACCCATCCATGCTCTGCTCATCGTCGTTCCTCAAGGACGCCATGCTCGCGCGGCTGACCCTGCTTGCCTTGCTCGAGATACTGAACCTCTTGCGGTGCGACGCGTCCTCGCGCTCCTCCGGGTCGACCGAATGCATGGATGCGCCATCGCTGTCGAGCCCTCCCGCGTCGGACTGCGCCGAAAGCGACTGAGATGACGAATCGGCGCCGCTCCTCGCGTGGTGGTGATGGAACATCTTCGACAGCGGCGACGCGAGCTTGGCCTTCATCTTGCCAAATTTGGACTTCTTCTCGGCCATTGACGCCGTATCGGAGTCGAGACTCTGCTCGGATGCGCCCATTCCAGCTTGGGCTAGCTCGCGGTGCGAGCCACTCGGGGAGTTGGGCACGACCACGGCGAGCGAGTGAATGGACACGGCCGTATGCTCGACGTTCCCACGGTTGTCGTCCAGCGTTGCGTTAGAGCGCGTCAAGACGCCGCTGACTTTGTCGATGAAGGCAGGGTCTGCGCCAGCGTTCTCGAGCCTCTCGCGGTCCTCGCGGTCCTTTTGGATCCCCATACCGAATGACGAGATCGGGGTGGTGGTAGGCTTCGCGTCCGGGGTTGTCGCGCCCCATGGTAGGGATTCGAGTGAGATGGCAACCGGCTCGGGCTCGACGGCCTGTCCCTTAATAACGACGAAGTCCCGGTCGGGCTGCCGCGCAGGCGCATGAATGAGCTCTGGCTCCCTGCCCATCGCCGCATACATGGCCTTCCGCTCCTGCTCGAGCCAGGCGGCCTCCTCTTCCGGGTCGACAAATGACGCCTGGGATCGACGAATACTGCCAGAATCCGAGAGCCTGCCGGACGCTTTGTCGTCTAAGGACGTCGAGTTCGTCGCCAGCAGACCTGTCGCGTCGATGGCGCCTTCTGACCTCCCCTTCCCGATGGATGCCATGGACGACCTCGCCGAAGTCATATTTTGATTCTCGGCCTTAGGCGCGTTCGACTTTGCAGACAACGCGCTGGAGGTCGAACCCCTTTCCAACGACGCGTTAATGGCGGGCGCGAGGGCGGGATTCGACATGGCGACCGGGGACACCGTGATTTTGATAGACTCTGCGCTCCCCTCCACAAGCGTGGAGTCCACCTTCGCTGCAACCGTGTCCATGGACTCTGCTGCCGCGACGCTGTTCCTTCCAAACAGGCTTGACCGGAACGTAATCTGCTCCGACCTCTCAGACACCGATTGCCTCCTAATCTCCATCATGGCCTCGGCCACTTTCGTCGGTGGCGCGCCCGGCCCACCCCTTCTGTCCCCAGGCCTGATTTTGTCCGGCAACCTCTGGGATGCTCCAGCCGCACCGGCGGCCGCTGCCGCCTCCCTCGTCTCCCTCAGCCTCGTCTCGAGAGCCCCTCGGCCCCTGAAACTCAGTCCGTGCTTTCTCTGCCTCGGCCTCTTCCTCCAGTCCACAACGCGCGCATACCGCAGCGTGCACGCCCTCCCCTCCTCGTCCCACTTCCTCGCGAGCTCCGCACACGCCATCGCCGTGGTGCCGGCCTGCGCCGCGGACACGGCCGCGAGCGCGTTCCGGTGGGACCCGTGACGGGTCGTTGGCGCGAAGTCCGGCGGGAGGGCCTTATGCCGGGACGGGTGGTAAACGGGGAAGTCAGCTGGGTTCCGGAGGCGGGCCTTCGGCAAGGGGCGGAGTGGTATCTTGTAGGCGCCGCTGATGATGTCGACGCCTTCGTCGGTAAGCACCACCATGCGGCCTTCGTCCTCTAGCGCTGCCGTGGGTCGCTTGTAGTGGAAGGACATGTCAACCTGGCCGACGCCATCAGATACATGTATAAGATAACGTAAACAAATAAGTTTGCACCTCTGGTTGGCTGGTATCAATACCGAAGATGGTCGGCGGGTGGTCGAACATGTGGGCGGGCGGCGCCTTCGCGAGGTAGGAGTCCTGTTTCCTCAACGGCTTGCTGGCGTCATCTGCCGCGCCTACGCCAGCGGATTTCTGCCGCCTCCGCCCTGACGGCCCTTCCTCGCGAAGGAGGAGCTCCTGAATAGGGTCGTTGTAAATGGCACGGGGGATGAACTGCTGGTCCAAGTCCGTCGTGCGACCCTTGGGGACATATGACGCGTCAGAACAGCGACGTGCCGACAGCCAGCTCACCCTCTGCACTATTGCCATGGCCACTTCCGGGGCCTTCGGTGACGGAGCATCAATGGTGACCCCTCGCCTCGTTTTCGTCGCGGCCGCCAGCGGCTGGGTGGGCGTGTTCGCCCGCGAATGCCTCCATCCTCCGACGACAGACGACATGACTGGATATAGAGCCTCGGTTGAAGCTCGGATGGACGCGTGATGGGATGAACGCGCTGCGCGGGCTGCCGACGGTCGACGACGGGCTCCGGACTCTCGTTCGCGCCAAATACGGCCTTGATCGCGACTCTGATTGGGGTATCACACTCAACCTTACGCGTATATGTATCTATTATTGGGATTGATGCAGCAAGTGAAAGCCTTGAATACACAGATAATCTAGTCTTAATGATCGTCGTCCAGCTCCTGCATAACCATCCAGTTCGGCAAAGCCCTCATGGCCAGCGGGATAGCAAACACGGTAAAATGGCTCTCGCTCTGGGTGGCCTGGATGTTCAAGTAAGGAAAAGAACGCATTCTAATGATTTCAAGACTAAATGGTAGTTACCAGTGGCGACGACGAAGCGTTGGCAGCCGCGGAGGCTGCCGGCAAGGAGGAAAAGGACTGTTGCGAGAAGTGGGGAAGCGAAGCCGAAGGTGATGCATTGGAGAACGATGGTAACGGCGTTGAACCGGCCGAACTCCAGGCGGCGGCTGACTGAGGCCAACTCGCGGGTCGATGATGCCGGGGCATAAACGCGCCGGCATCCGCATGCCGCGATCGCATGCCCTTCCATATCGCCGACCGAATGCTCATGGTGGGAATTTGACGTCTCGCTTCTGCTTTCACACTCAAACAAGCCGAGTGTGGTACTGAACAACTTAACACGCTAGCGTCGTGACGATAATAAGCTTCTAATTAACGGATACCTATTCGTCTCTGTCCATGTAGGCATGAGGCAGGATGAAAATCCCCAGCATGAAAATCATACGACAGTAGGGGGTACGCGACAAATCTCACCCTCTTCCCCAAAGGACCACCGATGAGGTCCCTCGTCGTTATCGCCGGCTTTCTCCTCCTCCCATGGCAGACCATGGCCGGCTCGGCGGTCGCGTCGTCGTCCACCGTGACCCTTGCAACCGCGACGTTGACTCCAAGGCCCTTGGCGATCGGCATTGGGATCCCAACGATCCTTGATGAGCTGTGAGTTGTCGTGCGTGATGAAGCGGCTTTTGAGCAACGGTTAGGAAAATGCCGGCCACGTTGGAGTTTTACCGCGGCATGGTGGCGCAGGACGCGTCTCTACATCAAGCTGTGAGGGACCTTAGCGGACGCCCCGTCCTCGCACAGCGGAATAAGCTTAACTTTGAAAAGCTGTTCGTACTTTCCGCTTCAGACACCTGACTGGACCACCTTCATTCACGCAATCAAACAGTCCCAGTCCACGATCATAGTGTAAGCATCTTAAGTCATCCACATAGCCAGATATGCTATTAACATTTTTGATAGGTTTTGCTGGCCAAGCTGACGACTTCACTAATCTTATAATCCAGGGGGCGCCCCACGGCATTTTTGATGAAGGACAATGCTGGATAACAACGGACTCAGGTTTGTACTGACACCCGCTAACCCGCTAACGCATCTATACAGTGTACTCGGAAGCCCCTCTGCAATCGTACTTGACCCCTAATCTCGTCAAATACTCTCATGGAGGTATGGCGTTCGGCAGTGAGTTAGGAGAAGGTCTAACACATGCACCTCGTGCTCAACTTCTTCCCAATCGAGGGTCAGGGACCCCAGTAGGACAAATTCCTGTCACAATGGGCTGCTGTCAATTCGACGTTGCATAGAACTCCTCCAGGCCTTACAGCATGTTCTTCCTGAATTGCCTCGAGTTGTTTGTTCACGGGTTCGATAAAATTCTAAAGGCGCACCCAGAGGCTGTTCCGATGCGTAACCAGCCATGGAATGTGTCGTCATACATCAGCATTCTGCAATCGTTCTCGTTCCCAAATATGCCATCGGAGACCGGACCCGTTATCCTTGGTAAGAATTCATCACCCACATGCCTTCTGTAACATAGAAACTCATGTATCTATGATTGCAGATTCTCCCGGCGACCGGCTTGGAGCTTACAGCCTATCGTTTCCAATGCTACGCTGGGGAGCTGGCAAGCGTTTGGCAGTTACGATACCGTCAATAAGTACGTTCAGAGTGGACCGATGGTCTACAGCGGCAACACTCGGACAACACCGGAGCATTTCGCAGATCGGCTCACAACAAACTAACCACCGCACCTTTTCATAGTCGCGTGCCCGCCTGGGTATGGGTTGTACAGGACGAGCCTGGGCCCGAGCTGTGTGTTTTGCCCCAAAGGCACCTATAACATCCTGGAACGCAACGTCGGCCAAATGCTTGGACTGCCTGGAGGACGCCATCTGACGGGCAGATGGCGCCGCCTGGGCAGATTCTGCCCGGGCGGGGACACTCTGAGTGTGAACTCCGGCTTCTGGCTGATGACGGCCAATCCTGGGACACCAAACGCCACAATTGAGGCTTACAAGTGCCCGTACGCCCGATTGGGAACTGCACAATGGGCTCCATCTGCGCTAACGGCTTTAATGGCCTTCTGCACCGACTGCGTGGACGACAGCCCAGTTTTTGTGTGGTCATCAGTGGGTCGCGTGCTCGAGGTCGCTGGGTGGGTCCTTCTACGCGATGATCTTTGGCACGTTCGTCGGGGCCGTCGGCATCCTCCTTGTGCCGCCGACCGAGACACCCACGATTGAGATCGTGTTCCTGTTCTTCCAGGTCGTCGACACCTCTTTGGAGGTAACCTCGGCGGCACCATTGGTCTCTATAGGCTCAACGTCTTCTTTGCCGTCACGTCGCTTAAGTTTGATGGGATGGTGTCGGACTGCCCGGTGCCGCTGCGTGGGATCGGCAACCTCATGTTGCGATTTGTGATGCCGCTCATGCTGTCATTCTACGTGTCCGTGATTTACGGGGCCGTGCGGCTCGTCCAGTCGAGGATGTCGGGGGCAAAGGAGATGATCAATCGTATTACGCCGTTCTACCTCAAGGGTCAACCAATCAGCATGATCTGCTTGCGCGCGATCATCACGACGTTGACGCTAACGATCATGCCCCTCACAGAGAGTGCTCTTTCAATGTATGACCTCCAATTTGCTGACAAATACTTATACTTGACCAGTCTTCAATGCAACGTCACCGACGGAGTCGATGTCGTCACAAACGCGCCGTCCATTCAATGCTATAAAGCTTCCCACATTGGCGCAGTTGTGTTCTCGATTGCCATTTGATTGTCCTTATGGGCGTTCTCCCCCTTATTGCCTCATACGTTCTTTACCGGCTGTGGAGAGAGAAGAGACTGAGCTACATGGCCGACGTGCCACCCTCTCAGCAACTCCTTCAGGTACTTCTAAAGTTTGCAGACTGTTTTAACACCTTGCAGTGCCTATACGTTTCGTTCAAGCCAGAGCTCTTCTTCATGCTTCCGACTATCATAGTCGAGAAAGGATTTCTTTCTATCTTGTTCACAATCATTCAAAGATATCACGGTGTGTTCAAGTCCTACTGTTCCCTGTTTCTTTTTTTTATTCTTTTCTGACCATGCTGTAGACTCCATCCAGGTCAATATGCACATCCTTGCCATCGCGTTCTTGTGTACTGCCAGAATCTACTTCCAGCCATACCTCAGCCCGCTAGAAGCCTATCTCAACCGCGAATGTGCCTGGCGTGGTTAGCTCTGATCGCTCTGAAAGAATTTATTGCGCTGTACGGGATCTCGATGGTCATTCGTGCGGAGATCACAGTCATTCCTTTGTTCCGGTGTTCCTTCGCGCAATCCGCTGGTTCAACGAGAACAGGCATCACCACGCGGACCTCCTCGACGCTGTTTGCGAGGGGACCTTCCCAGACAAGTCCGTACTTTCAAACGCCGGCGGTGATGACTCCACCTCTAGGAGTAAGCGGATCCAAAAGTCGTCGATCAAGAGGCTCGATCAGGAGACGCTTGAGACGGAAGCGTCGTGCAGCGGCCCAAACCCTGAGCCGAAGAACAGAATATTTAGGTCCGAGCTTATGGACGAAAAATCCTCCTCGGGAAAGGAGCAGGTCAGGTCGATCACTGCCATGAGGGGAGTCAGGGCTTCAGGAACTGCTCGGCGGACATCCGCGCTTGCGGAAGCATCGGTCGCGAGGGCCGAGCAGGTGCCCTTCACAGAGGATACTGACATTGAGGTCAATATAGAGTGAGTAGGCAGATGGGTGTGATTTCGTCCTTTGCCAACATCATAGAGCTCAGTTCCTGCTTCCCATCCTAAATTATGTACGTTAAACATTTCACTCGAACGTATTGATGTGTTTAAAACGTGCTTGTACAGCGCAGAGACAGAAGTATTAAAGACAATATCCAAAATGTCGCCACGCAGTTAATATCTGCGGCTTAAAGTTATCGCCGCGAACGGCGATTTAAAACTGCAAAAAAAGAGAAGAACGTGTCAAGTCGGCCGCTCTCATAAAAGACAGAAAATTGAAGAAACCAAGGTCGCAACGCTTAATGCATCGGGTGAGGCCCACATCGAAGCAAAAGTGGTCAATTGGCGCACAATGATATCAAAAGCGCCACACAGCTATAGATAGGAACAATGACCGAGTTGAGAGGGCCGGTCCGCCGTCGTGCCCGGAACGGGATGCAAGACCCGCTCGTGGTTGCATCATATGGGCCATCAAGGTGGAGGACGCGCGTGCGTCAGGCGTGGGCCCACTTCCGCGCCACTCAGTTTCGCTCGCGGTCCATGTTGCACGGATGATCACCTGTTCACTTTGTCGTCTAGGACTCATCGAAGACCAAGACAACATCTGAAGAGACGGCGCCGATCAGCGAGCTGCCCCAACCATTATCGGACGTATGCGGACGAAAGATGCGATTTGCTGGCAACCAGCTGAGGTGGCGGAGAAGATAACGACATCGTCACTCAGCGTAGAGCGACAACTTAGTTAGAAAATTCCTCCTTGATCCATTAAATTTAATCATTGTTTTCTTTATTATTACTTTAAATTAGGTTTACAAATCAACCGCATAGACATTCTTAAAAACAGCCGAAATGGTATGCAAAAGCCAAAAGAAAAATAAAATAAAAAAAAATGAATGGCCCATCTCGCCATACACATACAGCGACTACAAATGGATTATAGCAGCGAAGAGGCTATACAGGCGCATCACCCGAAGGACCTCCATCTGCTTCATCCACTCCATCCTTCATCCACTCCTCCCTCAAGAGCGACATCAATGTTTCCGCCTCCTCGGGATTCTCGGCGGGCCCATCCTCCTCGGAGATAGCTTTCGAGTCGTCTGCATCGTCCCTCTTCGAGGTTTCACCACCGTCCTCCTGCTGCACCCTGCGGTCGAGGTGCAGCTTCGCGGTCGCAAGTCTTAGCATGTGTTGCTCGACGCTGCCCTTGAGAATGAGCTTTATGACCTCCACGTCCCGGGTCTGACCAACACGGTGAGCCCTATCTTCGGCTTGGGCGTCGTTATGAGGGTTGAAGTCCTATAAACACACGTCAAAGAGAGTACACGTTAACGTCTCGGGCTTACAATGTCATACAGCAAGACGACGTTCGCACTGGTCAAATTTAGCCCCAACCCGCCCGCCTTCGTCGTTAAAAGGAACACGCCGATTGATGAGTCCTCGTTAAATTGATCAATAAGATCTTGCCTAAACCAAACGTTAATTAAGGCAACGACAGAGTTATTCTACCTGTCGGCAACGCTGGTCGTCCCGTCCAACCGCAAGAAGTTGATATCTAGGGTGTGCATGACGTTTTCCAGAACTAAAACGTCAAAATGTCGTTTGATTAAAAGAGACTTACTGTCGAGCATGATGACGAATTGGGAGAAAATCAATATGCGATCGCCCTGAGGAAATCAAAATTTCGCCTGTTGAAATCACTGAACCTTTTCGACCGCGCCCGGCAGGTACTCCTTGAGCATTTGCACCTTTCCGGCATCCATCCATGTGCTCTCCGTCAATTTATGATGCCTTATTTTCTAATTGTGACATATCAGCTTACAGAGCCGTGACAAGAGCCAACCTTATACTTCTCCGACAGCTGGTGAAGCTCAAAGTCGCTCATAATCATCATGTCCTCCACAACATAATCATACGTCGACTCCTTAAACTCGGACTCCTATGAAAAGCAGTCAGAGGGACCGAGTTCTTCTGCCGCTTCGTATTACCCTCATGATCTCCCTCGCCATTTTCCTAATCTTCTCTTCTGTGAACAGCCGCCTGAACAGCAGCGGATGGCAAGACACCTTCCTCAACTGCATCAGTACGTTCGACCGCTCCCTAGCGGGGTTCGCCTGCTTCCCTAATTTCGCCTTGACCGCCTTCGCCGCCTCCTTAGCCGCCTTTACTGCCGCGGCCTCGGCCTTCTTTGGCCGGCCCCTCTTTCTCGGCGTCGGCTTCTCTTCGTCCGCAGCCGCAAGGATTGCCTCTACCGCTTCCTCCTCCGTCGGCTTCGACGGCTCCTCAGGCGCCATGCTCCCACTCAACCAGGCCTTCTTGCAGTCAGCTACGAGCTCGCCGTACAACTTCCGCTGGCGCTCAGTAGGTTCACAGATCCTTATGTTCTGGGTCTTCGACGGCAGCTCCTTTAAAACCTGCGCCTTCTTGCGACGCAAAACGAACGGAATCATCATCTTCCGAGCGCGGGATATACGCGTTTTCGAGAGAAGGTTCTGAGTTGTGACAGGCCCAGATAGGCCCTTCATATTGAAGATCAAATTCAAAGACTCTGAGTCTTGCATGAATAGATCCGGTAGAATAAAGGTAAGGAGAGACTACGATGGCATGAGCAAAGCGACACGCAATACAAAACTCATACAAGCAGCTCCATAAGGTTATTCTGGAGTGGGGTGCCCGTAAGCAGTACACGGAAGGGAATCTGAATTGGATCAGTAATAAGTCTTCAAAACGTCACGAACCCGTAGATTCTCAAGCGATTTGTATCTCGCCGACAACCTGTTCTTCACCATGTCTACATAAGTTGCATTAAGTAACGCCAATGAAAGAAATCTCTTACGCCCTTCATCCAATATCATGCTCCGGAACTTCATTTTTTTCAAAAACGACTTATCCTCCTTCGCATTACTCGCGATCGTGTAAGTCGTCACGATCACATCCCCCGGATAGTCCATAAGCTCAGACCTCAAAGTCGCTCTTTCGGCCTGGGAGCCATAGTACGAAGACACCTCTAACGAAGGCACCCACTTCTGGAACTCGCGAAGCCAATTCTCCATAGTCGATGCGGGGACAATAATGAGATGAGGACCGGGAATTTCATTCTCCCGAAGAAGGCCAAGGAACGTGATCACCTGCGCCGTCTTCCCAAGACCCATCTATAACGAAACGGCGTTACCCACACAAAAATACATGCGTGATTACCTCGTCAGCGAGAATAGCGCCTAGGCCTTTCCGGTAAAGCATGAAGAGCCAGCTGATACCAATGAGCTGATAGTCCTTCAGCTTTAACTTCTGATTTACAAATTTCGGTTGAACTTTTAGGCACTTGCCCGGCTCGAGCGAAGTCGGTTCTTCGACAAGCGCCATGTTCTGGCCAATTTCCGAAACGCCGAGCTCCCCGCCGTCCTCCGACTCCTCCTTCACCGCCTCTTCTTCCACATCCACCTTCACATCAGCGACCTCACCAGCGGCATCTCCGTTCGTCGCCGCAGGCTTCGGGGCCCGCTCCACCCAGCCCTTTAATATGCTCATTATCTCGGCCCCCTTTCGCTCGCACTTGCAGATCAACGAGTCGACCTGAAGGTACCCATCCATCATCTCCTTATACTTCGATATGAACTTCAGGAGGACCTTCTTTTTAGCACTCAAGATCGTTTTCAAACCCGCGTAATCCAAAAACGGCCTCATCTCTGTAAATTGTCAATAACAACATAGCTAAGCGACCAGGCACGACGCGTACCAATAAACTGGTCAGCTTGGTCGTCCGAGCACAGCAAGGTATCGACAAGCTCCTGCTTGCTCGACGTGTTGAAGAACACGAGCGTCGCCAAGTTCCTCTCCGTATCGGCGTCGTCGTCGCTGTCGTCCCCACCGCCCCCACGGTGGGACCCGTCTGAGCCGTCCGAGTAATCCCCAGCGTCGGCCTCCTCCTCATCCGAATACGTAGACCGCCTCCTTTGCTTCGCCGATTTCTCTAGGAAAGCCGGGCGGGTCGGCGAAGGGAACTTTGGCGGCTGGTTCGGTTTTCGAATCAAACTCGGGATCGCGACGTGATTGGCGGCGCTGTATCAAACCAGGCTAGTCAGCACGCACCGAGAGCATGCAAAGTGACTGAAGCAGTGGTGTAAGCAACGTCTACCTCGCCAGAGCCTTGGCGGACTTCTTGATGAACTTGCCCCTCTTCTTCCGCGGCCCGTCCTCATCATCCTCCTCCTCTGCATCCTCCGCCGCGTCGTCAAACTCAGCCAGCAGCATAGCCGATGCCGTCGCCACGTCCCAGTTGGAAACCTCAAGCCTCGCCCTCATGACGGCTACGTCCAGGTTCGGGTGCTGCACCATCAGCTGTGCGAGTTTCGCGTCCCTGCTGGCAGCCGAGACCGGTGGCGTGATGACGTACTGCTGCGGCGGCCGGAAGCGCGCGGCCTGCGCTGGCGCTGGCGGCATGCGGGGTGGGACGTCCATGGCGAGGGAGCCGTTGTACGCGAAGTTGGCGAAGTTCGGGACGGCCGAGCTGAGCTGGGGTGAGTGGTTGTTGATGCCGGCCGCGTTGAGTTGGAGGAGCTGACGACGTGCCAGCTCGGCGCTCTCGATGGCCTGGGCAGATGGGTCCCGCATGGGTTTGGGCTGTGGCTGGCCCCGAATACGCTTCTCAGACGGCGCGGCAGATGATGACGGCGCCGAAGCCGCCGGTGTCTCCGGGACGAGGATTGTGGCGTCAAGCTGAAGCGGGTTGCCGAAGACGAACGGAGGCGTGCGACTCATGGCCTTATGCGGTCAACGGTTCTGCCCCTCGCCCCTAGACTGGGATTCGCAGAGCAGAGGGAGGTGGATGCTCGAGTGAGCGAGATTGGAGTGAAGTCGATTCGGACAGCCAGATCGATTTTTGGCTGTCAAAGGCCATCAGTCCCAGAACAACGAAGTGGTGTGCCTGCATGTACGCGCAGAAGTATGAACAAAGT
>JADGJL010000672.1:0-15824 GCA_027600665.1 Irineochytrium annulatum
GGGTATGCGCAGGCGATGATGGAGGGCGTCGTCATGATGGGCAGGCCGAGGGGTTTCCTGGTGAAGGTCGGGATGGAGTTGGACGGACCGCAGGGACAAGGCGCCACGGGGTTGTCCAGCAGAGGGATGTTTGGGGGGATGTAGGGGCCGTTGGGTGCTGTGTGCAGACCCTGATTCTCCTTAATACTTGCTGATAGAGAAAAATCGAGAGTAGCAGTATCATTAGCAAAAGTGCGCGTCATGAGATTCGACTAGTGTAATATCGTTTTTTTCCTTTACTTGCAAAAACTATTTTTAATATCAAACACAAATCTTCATGCTGAACCACTTTTTGTTCTCGCTCACCCGTTTTATTGCGCTAATTTTAACGTCTATGCCTGGCACCGTGTGCTAATCAAAAAACTCTTGTGAATCCATTATTAGCAAACTGCACATGTTGATAAGCGTTTTAGTTACCGTGGACGTCACTAGCGTTTGGAGAGGGGCGGATTGCGACAGTGCATCATGGAAATCTACGCATACTTCAGCCGAACGCAGGGAACAAACAAAGCTATTTTAGATTCCATCTGCATTATGCGAAGTCTCAAGATCCCTTAATACGGCCCCTGGCGGCTCACCGAGCGCCACACGTAAGCGTCCGCCGTAATATGAAGCTGCTTCGCCGTCGCCACAGGTTCGTCCGGATAGCGGTGGATAATCGTTGAGCACCCAAGAATCCTGAAGGGCTTTGCAGACTCTCCAGTAGAGGCGCGGCCTCATCACGAGGTCAAGAGAGAGAAAAACAACATCAGCGGTTGGGCGATGCACTCGTTTTGGGTCGTTGACTTTGAGCATGAGATATCGGAACACGTCGCGGAGAACTGTGTCAACGGATGAGATCCCGAGAAGCACGGCGCCGTGGCGCAAGGGCGCGCCATCATCATACGGCGTAGTTCCACGACCAGCGTGTCAGCGGCCGCGATCACTTCATCGTCCTCGCTGCCAGTGCGACATCACCGCGTGACGTGGAGGCGTCGTTAGATTGCCTGATTGACCTCGGTCAGATTTGCTTCGTTTAACTTTCCCGCTAGATGGCGGCGGAAAGCATTATGGTCTGAAGACACCCAAACACTTTAATGTGCTACATCACTTCGTTGTACTGACCCGACATATGAACAAATCTACATGAAAGTATGTAGCTACACACCCACAACCTCCCCCAAGAAAAAGGAAAGTGGATAAGAAGGAAAAGATTCTGATAAAGAAACCGCATATGGTCTTGCCTAGAGCCCCCTGACCCGAAGAAGATTCGGCCTGGAGTGATAGCTGCCTAGCTGTCACTTTGCATGACACCGTTCAGTGTCCCTTTGTCATCAAAAGGTAGGCCAAGACGGCGGCCGGAGGGCCACAGCCGTACATGAGGCCGTTAAGTCGCCAGCCCTTGGAGAAGAGATTTGGGTAGCATCGTCAGACGTATGAAAGAAGTCAAGTATGAAAGCAATAGCGCTCACCTCCGCGACCTTGACGGCGTCCGCGGCCTCGGTCTCAGTCGCGGCGGCCTGCTTGAGGTGGTGGAGGTACTCCTTCGTCTGGGGCTTGAACTTCGTGGCCTGCAGCAGCTGCAATGAGTGGAAGAAGGATTAGCGCTGACTGCACCGCACAAAACTGAACCAAAAAAGCAACATACGTGGTGCGAGCGGTAGAACTGCCTGCCCGTGAAGCCAAGGCCCCCAATGACGGTCGCCTAGAAAGAACACGTGAAGATGAGGGAGTGTCAGCAAGCAAAGCCTACGCCAGCGGATGCAAGAAAAACAAAGAGAAAGCGCGTAACGTACGTAAAGCATGTACTGGGCCATGGGCGTGCGGGCGCCCAGGGAGCGGGCCAGCGTCTGCGAGTAGAATGGGTAGTTGCTGTCCGGGTGTGTCAGGCCCTTGGCTTTCTCTGCGGCCGCGTTGGCAGCATCGCGAGCCTGCTGCGGCGTCAGGTTCTTGGAAATGTTGGAAGCCGTGTCTACAGGTAGAACGGGAGAAGGGAAGGTCAATATATGCGCGAGGCGAGTCATATCGCCTCCGGCCGACATCCACCCCAGACTCCTCAGATTCGACGATGCGATATAAAGCTCGCCGCTGTCGCACTCGCAGGCCCTCACGGCCGGCACTATCACCACGGTCCCTTCGACGCGGCTGCGCCCACCTTCGAAGATGACGACCTCGTCCACAACCGGCACCAGCACAGGTCGCACGGCCTCTACGACGACGACCTCGACCGCCTCTGGCGACTCACCGTTGGCCATGTTGGTTGCTTCGCGCAGGCGGAGGTGAGAAGAAGGGTATAAAGGTCGAGAGGTGGAGGATTCGCGATTTATGCCGAAAGCAGTTTCGTTGAGAGGAAAAAGAAAACTTCCCCGGGTTTTGCGCGTCTCCCATGGAAAACACGGATACTGGGATGGATCGGGGACTCGGGCTGTCGCGACCGAGTTCGTTCGACGACGTCCTTCCTGGCCCCAGAAGCGCGTCAGGTCATCACGCGTCGTCCGCGCGTACGGGCAACAGTCAGCGCGACGAGTTGCACAACAAAGGAGTCCAACGCGGGAGGCACGGGTGCGCGGTGGAATTGACACGTCGAACCCGCACGCAGCCCTCGCTTCAAGGGCTATGCGCCATCGAATGGTGTCAACGACGCCCATGTGCAAGGCACCGTGAAGTTACGAGACCCTGCCGACCATAGGATACAGCCCTCATATGAAATACGTCGTGCAGATACTTTGTTTTTGCTTTTTGATCATGATAAAAGAGGTTAACGATAGCAACGTGCCAGAAGCTACAACAAGGAGTGAAAGGCAGCTCCTAAAATTGGTACTAAAATCATAGATAAAAGCAACCGCGAACCCGTCATTCCAGAAAGCGCCGTGCACCTCAAAATCGAACATGGTGTGCCAGACACCCTATTCAGACAGCTCAAACCCCCGCCTCCGCACCTCCAGCACCTCCAAAATGGCCTCTTTGAAGATCCCGAAATTATAATCGATCAACCCCTTCTTCTCAAAATTATCCTCCCGGATCAAACACACGAGCGACAGGTTTCTATAATTGAACGGTCAAAAAGGATTTGCAAACAGGAAGGGATGCTCACTTGTCTACTGGCCGCAGGTAAAGCATCATCCCATTTCCGATATTCAAAACCGAGTACGCGTCCCTCGGCCCCACGTCCCCCTTCAACGCGCTAGTCGCCACCGCGCTCACCGGCGTTGCCACCGTGCCCGCATCTTCCTTCACCGGCGAGCTCGGCAAAATCGCGTCCGGCTGCGTCGTCGCGGTCTTGGCGGACGCGGCGCTCCCGTTGCGTGGATGGGACTGCGCGGACGGCGGTGGTGGAGCATGGTGGGCGCCAAGCCGGCCGTATATGGCGTCAAAGTCGATGACGACGTCGATCATGTCGGAGCAAAGCTCGAAGGACTGCGTGTCGACGGGGGAGGAGTCTGTCGCGATGTAGACTTTGGAAAAGGTGTCGAAAAGGAAGGCCTTTTCAATGCCGGAGTTCTGTGAGCCACGCAACGCAATGGCGTTAGAATGGTACACAATTGAGGCGGCGTGAATGATGGGCAGAGCAACGAGTTAAGCGGGTGAAAATTTTTGTACATACGGAGCAGAGGATGTTGAGGAGGTTTTCGAGTGTGGGCAGCTGCGGTATGAGCTTCTGAAGGACTTTTGAAAAGGCCTCGAAGATGGAGTGGTCGTAAATGGAGGTTAGGTAGAAGCTGAGGTGGATATTGTCCAGGCCGGCGTCCGCGAGGTCGTCTGTGATTCTTTGATGGATTTCTCGTTGTGTTTCTGTTGCATGTTGCGAGTTAGTGACGACCGGATTTGGAATGTCGATGGAGTGGAACAATATGAAATGGTGGGGAGAAGGGGTAACTCGACGGATACAAGCAAGCTATCTGAAAAACACAACTCCTCTACGCATACTGCCAAGGTATGCTGTCCCGGTCTGCTGTTCCCTCCTCTACTTCCGTTCCCCTGCATACTGCGCTAAAGTAGGCCCTTTACTATTTCCTTCACTACTACATTTCCAACCTTGCGATCCAAATTCCGAAATACATACCAATCTTATGGTCATCCGACAACCCGTCCACCTTATGCAAGAACACCTCAAAGCTGATCCCCGGGTTCACCTCGTGTGCCCTCGTAACGGTCTGGTAGAGCTTCCTCATGGGCTCGATGATCTCGTCCTGGCAGTCGATGATGTAGACGACAGTGTCGCACCGCGCAAAGGTTGAGGAGGCGTCGAAGGAGGCGTCGTTCAGGTCCACGTGGCCAGGGAAGTCCCAAACTTGGAAGTAGAGGAAAGACCTGTATATACGGATAAGACCGCGTAATTAAAGAGTCAAGAAGAAGTGCGTACATGACATGATCCTTCCCGACTTTCGTCGTGCTTTCGAGGAAGAGCGTCTCGTTTGGGGACATCTTGTGGAAGACGACATTTTGGATGCTCGACTTGCCGCATCTTACAATGGTTCCGATCAATAAACCACCCAAAGTTCAAGGATTCTCAACGCACCTTCTCATCCCCATGAGCAGCAGGACGGGCTGTCGCGGTGCATGTTGATCCCTAATCGACCCAAATTGTTAACAGCCAGACTTCAGACATTCCCACACTCCCCTCGCTCAGCACCCACATGGAATCATTTTGATAATTCGCCCTCGCGGCCACCTTACTGTTCACACCGACCTCCACCGAGTCGAAGCCCTGGGAGGCGGTCGCGCCGTAGGCAGGCTATCGCGAAACATCATTAGCAACATCAAGAACACGTACGAATAGGAATACGACAGCAAAGGAAGAAGCGATCAGGCCCGAGGACCCACCATGTGTGCGGAAGTCGATGTCAAGAATGGTCGTTTGGCGGAGCAACTTTGACCGCGCTCCGAGTGGCAAGTTTTGCTGGGGTTGTGTGGTCCACCTCGTGCTCCGGCGCGACGCGATGCCGAGGTCGAGAGGTTGGTGTACTTCTGCAGGGAGCAAGATGAGGCCTCTAGCAAAGTCTACTGAGCTTAGGAAAAATGGTGGAGTGTGCCGTTCAGGTGGCGGAGACGTGAGAATGTGGTCGAAGTGGTAAACTGACCGTAGGTGGCTCTACCGGCGTCGCCTTCCATGGCCGCACCCGGTACGTCTTGCTGATGACCTTAACGGCGCGACAAGGTCGTGGGCTGGTCTGTTGGCGCCAGAACGGACGAGCAGCACAGGGTCAGCTGACCTACTTGAAGTGGGACGGAGGTGCTTCCGAGCCGTACCGTCGTCGCCCAAAGCCCAACGCGGGCATAGCAGTCGAAAGCGACATCAGGATGTTCTCAGGAGGAGGTGGAAGCCCGAAGTGACTCCTGTCGGGTGCTGCACTAGTAACTGCTGCCCACACCGCACCACAACCGGCTGATCGTCGACCTAAGCTGCAGAGCGAGCTGATCATTCGACGCCCTGATGCTTTCAGAACATACTTGGGGCATTTCGGTGAGCCGTCGTGCGTTCGTCAAGCTGTACATCATTGCGCCAGGGAAAGGGGCGCCACTGCCTTTGGACCGCCCGCCTAGTCGACCGAGCGCATATTTTAAGAAAACAAAAAAATCTAGATAACGGCATAGGTCTCCAGCAGCCTCTGCCGCAGCCTCGCGATTTTAGAACGTTCCTCCGATTTATGGTGACGACGTTCGTCCTCGTTGGTCAGTCGAGAACGATGCGCAGAAAAATCCATCGCCCCGAAAAAAGTGCGTTGTGCTCCCCACTGCCTCACTCTCGGGCCACCGTCTCTTCTGTGCCTCTCGGACGTCGTCCGCCCCTCACTTTGACCGGGCCCCCGACATCACACTCGTATCCATCCATCCGCATCAACCGTCACCGTCCAGCGTCCGTCGTTGAGTCGCAGCTGAAGTAGTCGCGGTCAGACCCCAGGTATGTTTTCTCTGCGTTCGCCATTTTGTCTCCCCGAGACGAACCGCTGGCGGGCCTTGGGGCAGGCATTGTAATGATGAGGAGGGCGGGTGCTGTCTGGTTGCGGAGCAACAGGAGGCAACAAACGAGAGCGGTGTTTTGTTCCTGTTCCCATCACACCCCTCCCTTTTTCTTTAACCATTCATTGCACACTCGGTTTGATGGGTTATTGGGGTGTGCTGGGTGATGATCAGTAGTCGAGCCTGCGAGAGCGGTCCTGCGAAGCAACTTGCGTCTGCCTTCGTTTCCCACCAACCCATGCCTCTGCCTTGTTTCCTGGTAACCACCGACCCGACGTTATTGCTATGGGTGTTACTCGATGAAGCTTTACAATGGTCAGCGGCGTGCAAGAGCGTTGCCCTATTTTATTTGTTTTAACCCCTCATTCGCCCATCTCAGCTTTAGTGTTCAATCCCCACGTGTACCTCACTCGCCACTTTCCATGACTGCGGCATCATTCCTCTTAGGCTAATCACACACCTTGTTGTCTTGCTCTTCAGAAAAATCCTCGTTAGCACCTTAACCTCGAAAACCACCACCATGCCTCCGAAGGCCGCCGACAAAGCCGCCGACAAGGCCGCCGACAAGGCCGCCGACAAAGACGCCGGAGCGGCCACCGCCGAAAAGACGTCAAAGCCCGCGAGCCCTACTAGAGCCCCGACGAAGGCCGCCGCGACCAAGACGGCCGACAAGGACAAGGACGGGAGCCCAAAGAAGAAGAGGGCCGCCGTTATCAGGAAGCCGAGCGCGCACCCTCCGTGGAGGGAGATGATCGTCGAGGCGCTGATTAACTTGGTGAATTTTGCTCTTCGCCCACCCGCGTGTATTTGTGCCGTCAAAGTCCGGTTTGAACTAACATAGAACCATTTTCTCTAGAAGGAGCGCGGGGGCTCGTCCCGCCAAGCCGTCAAGGCGTACGTCTGGAACAACTTCAAGGTATGTGGACCCTTATTGACACATCGCTTTATAAGGCCACCTTCTTCGGAACTAAGATTGGTTACTTTGTTGTTTTATTTAGGGACTCCCGCTAGAGAAGGAGCCCTTCCAAAAGCAGTTCACTCGCTTTCTCAACAACAACGTGGACCAGGGCTACTTCGAGGTAGACAGGCAAAAGATTAGGATCGTCAAGAAGGAGTTCACCAAGGACGAGCTCTCGACGGGTCCTAAGAAGATGTTGTCGGGCAGGAAGCTGCTTGAGAGGCGTTCGGCCGCTAAGAGGGTGCGCTTTTTTATTTCTTCTCTTTTTGTTCTCATGCTAATAGGCATGTTTTACTCGTGAACAGAGCACCACCGTTAGCAGGCGCGCCGCCGCCAATGCCCCGGCCTCCGACAGGCCCGCACGCGCCGCCGCCAAACGCTCCGCCTCTGACGACTCGGACGAGTCGGACTCCGCCCCGACGCGCTCCCGCGGCCGTGCTCCCGCTAAGAAGAAGGCCGTCGCACCCACTCGCAAGGTCCCCGTTCGCAAGCCCGCGGCCCGGAAGGCTCCCGCGGCACGCAAGGTGGTCGTCAAGAGGAAGGCGCCGATGAAGAGGGCCCCGCCCGCTGAGAAGAAGGCCGCGGAGAAGAAGACCAGGGCGAGCGCTACCACTAAGGTGGCAAAGAAGGCTGCGCCGGCGAGCAGGGCGAGCCCGAGGAAGGCTGGGCCGGCGGCGCCGGCGAAGAAGCCGGCGGTGGCGAAGAAACTTATGACAACGGGTACTGCGGCGAAGGGAACCAGGGCTTCGGTGAGTTTCTTTGAGTTGTCCATTGCGTAGGACGTCCTTGCTGACATGTATTTTGTAGACCCGTGGCAAGAAGTAAACGTCATACTTTACCTCACCCGCTTCCATGGTGTCGTGTGATCTGCTGTGATCGTGATGTGGTGTGTTTGTGGCGTGATGTTTGTGTGGAATGATGCTGTGTTATTCCGTGCCCTTTTTCTGTGAACCGCTTTTTTACCGGTCGCCCCACCGTGTATATACTCCATCCAACTTTTGACCGACCCACCTCCCCTTGCTGTTGTTAATACCGCGTATCCGCTTCTGCTGTTTCTTCTCATGATGTCTCCCAATGTTTCGACGCCGTTATTACTCAGCTTATTTTTTGTTCGTACATTATAGAATTACCCTCTGCCCATACGAATTACCGCCGCTGTTCGCCTTTTCCTTTGTTTTTTAATTGCTTTAGATGTGCCACCTGTTTGTTCCCGCTTTGGCTTCCCCGCCTTTGTCCTCGTCTCTTCACTTCGAATCTACGCCATCGTTATGCTGCTTTTTGCTCGTCGTTTACGTGCACCCATCTCGATAACTTCCTTGCTTCCACATGGTCTGCTCGGGTTGTCGCTTTGTGTGATGATGTTGGTCTATTTTCGTTGTCGTACTGCGTTAAAACAGGCCTTGATTTGAATCTTTCGTCAAAGACTTGCAACATCAACTCGTGCTCCACAGCACCTCATCGCGCGTCCGCAAGCACCCCCTCCATGGATGACGAAGGCGGACAACCCGTGGTCGTCGCCGACCTCGACATGGACGTCGAGAGCGGCGTTGTGAGTATCGTCATGTCTCCCGGTCGGTCCCCCACGCTGGAAGTCTAACCGTGCCCGTCCACCTTTCTACTTCAACCACCGCGATCAACCCACGATGACGATGTCGACGGCCACGCGATTCCAGGACGCCCAGCCGCCGCCGCCCGATCAACTTGGGTCGCTTTTCGCGCACAACCTGAGCAGCTCGAGCCGGTGGGAGCAGACCCTGAACAGGATCATACCCGCCATCGTCAGCATCAGGCTCATCTCGGTCAGGAATTTCGGTGAGGCGCGTTCGGTGGAGCTTACGTTGGAGATGTGCAGAGGGCTTGTGGATGTGGGGCGGTCGATGTGGGCGACTGGCGCGTGGATCGGTTCTAAACAAGTGTTCTGTTGTGGTGGAATGTAGATACGGATCATATGGGGGCTTCGCAGGCTTCAGGCTTCATTGTGGACAAGACAAGAGGGGTGAGTTACACCGCGTTGGGATGGTATTGAGAAGTCGTGCAGATCATCCTATCAAACCGGCACGTCGTCCACCCGGGTCCCATTCTCGCAGAGGGCATATTCAGCGAGTCAAAGGAGGAGATCAAGTTAGTGCCCATCTATCGCGATCCTGGTGAGCACGGAGCACGGGTTTCCCTTACAAGCGTGTTTGATGGATGGACTGATGCCGGAATCCTGACAGTGCACGACTTCGGCTTCTTCAAGTTCGAAGTCAGCGAGATCAAGTATATGAAGCTGGTCGAGATCCCGCTGAATCCGGAGAAGGCGCGAATCGGGATTGACATCAGGGTTGTGGGGAACGACTCAGGGGAACGGCTTAGCATCCTGAGCGGGACGCTGGCGAGGATGGACAGGAGGGCGCCGCAGTATGGTGTTGGGAAGTACAATGGTCAGTACTGCCCCGCTTGATGGTTTTTTTATTTTATTCTTTATTCTACTTTATTTTATTTTGTTTGGTGAAGAAGAACTAATTAACGTGGTCGTGTTGGCGCTTTAAGACTTCAATACATGTAAGTTCCGTTCATTATTTTCTGCACTTCACTGCTGAGTAACGTTTTTGCAGTTTATTACCAAGCTGCATCTATGACGTCCGGTGGAAGTTCTGGGTCGCCTGTCGTCAACGTCGACGGTGAAGCAATAGCGCTTAACGCAGGTTTGAGCTTCCGTAGTTGTTCACTCCCTCCTCATTTAACCGTTGGTTATTAAGGCGGCGCGACCTCCTCTGCCTCCTCTTTCTTCCTACCCCTTGACCGCGTTGTCCGCGTGCTCCGGCTCATCCAGGAGGGCGTGCCGATCCCACGCGGGACGCTCCAGACCGTCTTCAAGTACTCGCCCTTCGACGAGGTGAAGCGTTTGGGGCTAAAGCCGGATGTGGAGGCGACGTTGAGGAAGGACTTCCCTGAAAACACGGGGATGCTGGTTGTGAGCCAGGTCATACCGAAGGGTCCCGCGGACGATATCTTGGAGAGTGGGGACATCCTTGTGCGAGCTGAGGGTAACTTCCTGCTCAAATTTGCGGACTTGGAGGAGATTTTGGACTCGAACGTGGGTGGGAAGGTGAAGCTCGAGCTGCAAAGGTGTGTTGCCTTTCTATACTTTTGCGATAGATTATACGGTGTCTAGAACGTTGCTTGGTTTGTCTAGGGGCACGGAGCTGAAAGAGGTGGCGATCCCCATCCAGGACCTCCACTCGATATCGCCGGACCGCTACGTCGAGATAGGCGGCGCGATCTTGAATACGCTCTCGTACCAGATTGCACGGAGCTTTATGGTACCTGTCGGCGGAGTCTACGTCGCTGGATCGGGGTACATGTTGGGCCTCGCGGGCGTGTCGAGGAAGTGCCTGATCACGTCGTTGAACAACATGCCAACGCCGACGTTGGAGTTGTTCATTGAGGCCGTTAATACGCTGCGGGATGGGGAACGGGTGCCGATTCGATACTACCACTTGGCGGATATCAATAAGGAGAAGCTGGCGCTTGTCCCGGTAGATCGAAAGTGGCACTCGTTTAGGATGGCGGCTAGGGATGGTAAGATTCGCTATATTAGCATTCTGGCCCGGAATTTCAATGTATGGAATAGATACTAGCGGTGTGTGGCACTACAAGAGCATGCCGCCTTGCATCGGACCCGCTATCATCACCCCTCACACCGCAACGCCGATTTCCCTCGATGAAAGCTTGGGCCCTGGCCGCGTCGTGATACCCTCCCTTGTCCATGTCGAGTTTCATCTCCCCTTTAAGGTCGACGGCGTCATCTATCAGGACCATTCGGGCATCGGCCTTGTAGTTGACGCGGCTCGAGGACTTGTGGTCTGCGACCGGCACACGATCCCGACCTTTATCGGGGATGTGCTGCTGACGTTCGCGAATAGCATCTTTATCCCGGGGAAGATCCTGTACATCCATCAGATTTACAACTTTGCTGTGCTGCAGTATGATCCGTTTTTGTTGGGCGAAACGGTCAGTTTACACTTTTGCCGTGCAGGCCAAAAACCTTAATTTTTTTTTTCTTTTTTTTGTTCAGCCCGTTACCTCCGCGACCTTGTCCGACAAGGTTTTGCTTCAAGGAGACTCCGGTGTGTTCCCTACAACCCTTTTTTTGCACTTTGCTAACGTCGTCTATTCGCGACACAGTACACCTCGTTTGTCTTTCAAAGTCCTACCAACCGCTCGCCCGCAAAACTATCGTCACCAACGTCCGCCAGTTTTACGTCGCCGAGCCAATACCTCCCAGCTACCGAGCGACGAATGTCGAAGGTTCGTTGCATATCCCGTTCTTGTCATTCGCTTAAATAACTTGTAAATCCGTGTGCGCAGGCATTGAGCTCGAAAACCCAATCTCCCACGGCGGCGTTCTCTGCGACGAGCAAGGACGCGTTCAGGCGCTCTACGCTGCGCACACGAAGCACAGCCCTAAGGGCCGGAATGAGTTTTACATCGGCCTCCACATCCACCTCATCCGCCCGATCCTTGAGCGGCTCGACCGCGCGCTTAATAAGTTAAACGCCGAAGACGGTACCACTACGACGGTGTACGACGCTCGGCCTGTGGTGGAGGATGTCCGAGGGCTGGAGGTTGAAATGACGTACGCACAGGTCGCGCATGTCAGGCTTTTGGGGTTGACGGACGAGTGGGTTAGGAAGATTGAGGAGGGGCACAAGTCGAGGCGGAACGTATTGTTGGTTCGGCGGTTGACGTCGGGGACGGAGGTGTCGAAGCTGCTAAAAGAGGGGGATGTGCTCTTGGCGGTGAATGGCGTGCCGGCGACGACCTTTGATGAGGTGCTGAAGCATGTCGATTTACCGGAGCTGGAGCTGGTGAGATTTTGTAAACATGATGTCCTTGCTGATTCTGTCTCGATCTGACTACTTTGGCGATGAAGACGATTCTAAGAGACAAGAAGGAGATGACAGTCACCGTGCCGCAGTCGGTCCTTCAAACGAGCGGCACGAGCCGGATCGTTGGGTGGTCCGGCGCTATCTTTCAAAGTATGTGATCGTTCGTTTGTGCGGACATCAAATACTAAGTTTCTTCGTTCTTTTCCAGTGCCATCGAAAGCGGTTTATCAGCAGCTGAAGCAAGTGCCCGAGGGTGTGCTTTGCTCCGTCGTCCATGACGGGTCCCCGGCGCAGTTGTACCAGCTTCACCCGTTGTCCTGGGTGACGGAGGTACGTGACTTCTTCACATGCTTCCACCAGATCCTGCATGAAGTTGACCGCACCCGTTTGTCCAGATCAACGAGCATAAGATTAGGAACCTGGACGACTTCATCGCAGCCGTCTCAAAGATCCCATCCGATACCTTCGCCCGCATCCGAACTGTGAATTACAACCGGTTTGTCCGGGTAATTGCGATCCGGTGCAACTCGCACTACTTCGGCACGTGGGAGATATCATACAACGGCGGGTGGAAGCTTACCACACTTTAATTCGGTCGTCAGCCTGGAGGGTAAGGGGTCGGGCAGAGAGTGAGGGTCGCACTTTTATTATCGATGGCATCAGCACTTATGTATGCACCATACGCCGCGTTCTTTGTTCAAGGCGGTAGCACCTATTATTTTCGGAGTAGTATCCGACTTCTCTTTCCATCTCTTTCATCTCAATTCATCTCACTTCTTTCTCTTTCCCGTTGGCGAGGAAGAACATTCAGAGCTGTTGGCTGCTCGCATTCTTGCTGTCACCTCATGTTCCAGGGTGCCTGTGCTTTATTACTGTCTTCACGTTTACGATTTGCCTGCCGAAGTGCTTTCTCCTGTAGAAGCATTAAATTTCCAAACCCCTCTCTCCCTTTATGGATCCGTGGCGTCCTGTGCTCTCTTCTTTCTTATGGTGGTTGTTCTCTTTGTCGGTTACGTAGTGTGCGTCTGGCAGTAATATGCCCTTCTAATATAATCCCTCGCGTTATACCATACTAAATCGTGATGCTTTTTGCCTACTCTCAACGGTTACATGCCAAGTCCGTCCGGCATTACTTATAACCCCTTTTGTCCTGCCAACATCAGCGGTTGCATAGACTACACTTAATCTTTATTCCACACAGCTCTAAACCAGTGCGAACGGACGGCGTCCATCATCATAATATCAGATACAAAAGGTAAGAGGGACAGGGGCAAAAAAACGAACAGCGAACCAACATAATGAAATAAGTACTAGGTACACAAAGGAGGTAAAAAAAAATTACGGGTCAAATAAAGTGTCCTTTTTTACTATTTAATAGGAGAGCGAGAGAGGGAGGCCTTTGCGATCAATCATCCTTGGTCATACAGCACGCGAACATGGAAGATTTCCGCGGCTTCACCTTGTCAGGGTGAGAGGCTTTGGCCGCGACGGAGGCGGTCGGGACGATGGCGGTGGGGATATCGGGGATGGCGGATGCTTTGGGTTTGGAGTCGATAACGGCGTCAGCCTCCGAGGCTTTATAAGTTCTCGTAAGTTTTCTTGTAGATATCCAGTAAAAGTGTAAGCGAAATCGCAGAGCGAAATAAAAAAATAGAAAACAGAAAAAAAGACTCACAAGCGTAGCCCATCATGGTCTCGACGATGATGCCCGTGACCAGGTACGGGTCCATGTTGGACGCGGGCCTCCTGTCCTCGAAGTACCCATAACCCTTGGCGGCGACGGGCCTCGGGATGCGGATGGACGCCCCCCTATTCGCGACGCCGCTCGCGAACGTGTCGATGTTGGCCGTCTCGTGGTGGCCCGTCAACCTCTGGTCGTTGTCGTCCCCGTAGACGGCGATGTGCTCCTTGTGCCTGAGGCTGAGCTTCGCGATCGCGTCCTCGATGGCCTTCATGCCCCCCGGCTGACGCATGGAGAGCGTGGACACGTTCGTGTGGCAGCCGGCGCCGTTCCAGTCGCCCTTGATGGGTTTAGGGGCGAATGAGACGACGACGCCAAAGTCCTCGGCGACGCGCTCGAGGATGAAGCGGGAGATCCAGAGGTGATCGCCGGACTCGATGCCCTCGCAAGGGCCAACCTGGTACTCCCACTGGGCCGGCATGACCTCGGCGTTCGTGCCGGCGATCTTCACGCCGGCGTACAGGCAGGCCTTGTAGTGGGCCTCGACGATGTCACGGCCGTAGACCTTCCCGGCGCCGACAGCGCAGTAGTAAGGGCCCTGAGGACCCGGGTAACCTCCCTATTGATTGACGAGAAGCGAGCTTGTTAAACACCGATGCTTTCTAAAAGAACTCGCGTACAGAAGAACAGGACACACACCTTCGGCCATCCCAACGGCGTCATGTCCGTGTCAAAGAGCGTGTACTCCTGCTCAATGCCGAACCAGGTCTTCTCGCTCGCGGCCTTCGTCATCATCTCGTTAGCCTTGGCGCGGTGGTTGGTCTTGTTGGGCGTGCCGTCCGCGTTCCAGGTGTCGCACATGACGAGGATGTTGTCGCCGCCCGTGAAGGGGTCCTTGAAGATGGAGCAAGGCCTGATGTAGACGTCCGAGTCGTGGCCATGGGCCTGGCCGGTTGAAGAGCCGTCGTAGTTCCACTCGCCGAGGTCGGCGATGGAGGTCGGGGGCGCGTCGAGCGTCTTGGTCTTGAGGCGGATGTCCATGCCGGACCCACCAATCCAGATGTACGTGGCCTGGACTGCTCATGCAAGAGGCAACGAACGCGTAAGGGACACGGAAGGACGAGTGGAAGGATAAAACAGAACAACTAAAGGTGGAAGCGAGCCCACGCACCTTTCCCGTTCTGGGGCAGGGCCAGGTACTTTGCGAGGGTAGGCGTCACGGACGGCATGGCTGGAGACGAGGAATGTGGAAGTATGGGGGGGTGACTTTCGCGAGGCGGGGAGGCAGTGACGATGACGGCCGAGGACGGGATCCAACGAGATGAACTGGGAAGCCGCTGCCGGGGTGACGCGTGAATTAAAGGACTCGGCGGACGCGGGATGAGCTTATCGCACGGTTGATGTCACCCGCACATTCCCATCTGGTCGCACAGGCCCGATAAGATAAAGACCAAATTCCATCTGAATCTTTCATTTTTAGGGGCTTTTTAAGTCAGGGCGTGGCGCGACGACGCCACTACTCCAACGGCTTGTACCGCACGGCAATCATCACCCAGCACGCCACGCACCTCTCCACGTACGGGAACACCCGCACCCGCAACGCGAACCTCACCTTGTCGCCCCTCGCAAGCAACAGCCCGGCGCATCCCGGGTTCCTGCCCAGCGTCGCGAACATCCGCGATGCGCTGAGATGCGACGCAAAATGGCACGGGAAGCCTTTGAACGTGTGTCCCTCAGGGATGGCTCTCCTGACGCCTTCCTGAAAATCCCGCCCCGACATCCCCTCGAATCCATGCATCCACGCCCACCCGCCAGCGTCCAAAGCGTCGCCCGAGTTGGCAGCCGTCGGAGTAGGCGCGCTCCCCGAGGCCCGCATGACCCTCCCCATTTCGCAACCCCACAGGCACTGGCCCATGAGTCCCGCGAGGTGATCATCGAACGCGCACCCTAAGTCGTGGTCTTCGCGATGAGCCTCGAGCAGGCCTCGGAGCGCCGTCTCCAGCTCTGCCTCGACCCGCTCGGCCATGAACGCGGCACCCGATAGCGCTGAGGCGGCAGGCGAGAGATCCCTCCCCGCCTCCCCCGGTAACGGGCTGAATCGGTAAGGCAGGATCGGGAAGCCGCCGTATGCCCCCGCGCCACCACCAGGCCCAGCGGTCGCCGCTGCAAGCGCGTCCCTCCCCTTCATCGGCATGACAGCGTCCCTCGCGAGCCGCTTCCAACACCGCTCGTCCAGCAGATTGAACGACGCGATGGACTTGACCATTTCGCTCGGCCCAACGTAAGCCCACAGCCCCTCCCCGTTAAACATGCACCCGATTGTCCTATACCC
>JADGJL010000673.1:0-15807 GCA_027600665.1 Irineochytrium annulatum
GGGCAGGGGAGCGGGGGATGACGCTGTGGCCGCGCGGGAAGAAGCCGACGAGCTGATCGGGTCGCTCGCGCCACTCCCGGAACCCGGTCTCGACGTGCTCGCGCGCGATGCGGATGTCGTCGTCGGCGATGTAGACGGCCTGGGTGCGGACGATCCCGTACAGGTTGAAACGGTTGTTAAGGGAGTCTGAGCGCTGGCGGACGATCACAATGGGCGGGCGCTGATCCTCCCTCAGGAGCTGCTGCTGTCCCGCGTCACCAACGGCACCGGGCGTCAACGCGGTCCAGAACGTCTTTCGGTTTGGCATCTCGTCATCGAAGGCCACGAGGTCGGCGCGCGAGGCCAGCGACTCGGGGACGTCCCTGCTCGGGTCGTGCCAGGTGATCACGATGAGGTCGACCTCGGGCATGGCAGCGTAGTGGTCCAACAACATGATGACCAGGTCGATGCGGTCCCACGTCGCGATAGCCACCGTGAACTTTGCGAGGATGTCGGTGCCGTGATCGGGCTTCTCCCACCGGTTGGCGTCGCAAAGCCGGCGCACGCGCTGTCGGTTCTTCCACTTGGGCACTAGCTTCTGCTCTAGGGCCTGCAGCCGATCCCGGAACTCCTTCGGGTGCTCGCGCAGGTCCGAGGAGACGGTGCTCCCGATCGTGCTGTCGATCTCGCGGCGGGCGCGGACCCAGCGCCAGAAGACGTCCGGCTCCATATTGCGGGCCCAGTGCCGGTCCGAGATGCGGTAGAAGTTCCAAGGTTTCGTCGCAGAGGTGTAGTGGAAGATCAAGGCCTGGCGCTTCAAAGTGGACCAGATGGCGTACTCCTGCATCTTGCATGGGACGTTGTACTCGGCCGGGAGGGCCGTGATAGACTGCGTCGCGCGACGCTCAGTGAAGTACCAGTTGAGGAAGCCTTGGTCGCCCTTGTTATAGGAGGGTGCTGTCATGTAGACCTATTCAGGAAATACCATTAATACACCGTGACGAAAGAGCTTCAATAAAAACACTCACCGACAGCATGTCCTTAAACGTGTTCTCATCGGGCTTCGCGACAAACACACCCGTGTTGAACGTCCCGACCAGGTCCATCGCTGCCGCGATCTCCGAGAACTCGAACAGCTGATCCAGGTTCTTCATGACGAGCAAGTCCGCGTCCAGGAACACGACCTTGTCCCACTGCGTCAAGTTCCACAGGTTCAGCTTGCTGTACCGGCACATCTTGTTCTCCCCCTCCATCTTGGTCGTCACTTTAAACGGGTACGCCAGCTCGGGGATCTCGAGAACGGATTCAATGCCGTGCGCCGGATCCCGCAGGCTCTCGAGCAGCTCCGGGCTTGATACCTCGGGGAGGAGCATAACCGTCAAAGGGTAGGCCGAGTGAACTTTCCGTAGGGAGTGCGCGAGCACCAGGAGGCCGTCCAGCATCAGCTCGTCGCACAGGAGCGTGATGTACGTGTATCGGTTGTTGGCCGTCGTCGTCGTTGGCGCGACGGCGGCGAGCGCGGAACCCTTCCCCTTCCCCGTCGCGCCGACGGCGGCCAACCCGTTCCCCTTCAGCTCCCCCAATCGAATCCCACTTCCTCTTCGTGACGCCCCGCTCTGATCCACGAGCGACCCGCCCCCTCCTAGTCTGCCGACTCCTCGCGTGTCCCCATCCGACGCGATGATTCCCACCCCGCCCGCCGCCGCTGCCTTCGTGACCCCGACGCCCAACCCTTGGAGGCAGTGGCTCCATAATGATCCCATCACCATCGCCACGCATGACACCGTCATGAGCAGGAACAGGAAGCGGCTGGCCCGAAAGCTCAGTCTCGCGCCGCCCGTCGCGGATGTCGGCGAATTCGGCGGCGTTGACGATGGTGGCGTGAGGGAGAGCAGTGCGGTGAGAATGCGCGCGATGATGCTATCTGGCGGTTGCTTGCATGGCGGCGGTGACGGGGAGATGGAGATGTGGTGGTGGTGATGGTTGTGGGGGTGGTGATGCTCGCGCAGCAGGTGCGGTGGCGGCGGGTGGACCGAGAGGAACTTCATCGATGTTGTGTTGGCGGCCTCCTTCGGCGTGTTAACGAGGATGATGGGCTTGTAGATGGTGGCGGGCCTGCGATCTGGCCGGGTCCGAGCGCCGCGGAGGGAATCCAGGTCGAGATGTGAGGGGGGGAGGGAGAGCGGCGGGTGAGGAAGAAGACGAGATGGCGCCAGGGACGGGTGGACGGTGGACGGGTGGACTGGTCAAGGTCTGGGCAGCCCCTGAATGTATCGCGTCGTCGGAGTGTGTAAATTCAGAATCTGAAGAGTGATCTGCAGCCGTTGATCGGTACGAACTCCGCCGCATGCCATGCAGCGTGTATGCATGCAAGCCCAGGCTCGGGCGGTGCACGGGCGGTGGCCGTGACTCGCATTCAGCATTCGTGTGGCGCCCAAGTGTATTATTACTTTACTGTACTTGCGGGATTGCAGCAGATATCAGTACTTAGTACAAGACAATAAAACAGCATATCATTGTCTGGAGTGGCTGTTGCCGTCAAAAGAAACTCATTCCTAGTCGTGCTTGATGATATACTGAGACAGGACGACAGCTCTCGTACTCAAGGATGCAGCCAGGGAGCGACCACGTCGAGTGGAAACCCCGGATACCGGCATCCATTAGAAAAGAAAATGACAGGATGAATTGACTCATGGGTGGCAAGGCTTCCTCTTCCAACATCTATTTATGAAGTCGTCAAATTTCTCATTTCTTCCATTCTAATGTTCGCGCCCTTGGTGGCCTTCCTGATGGCCGCCAGGGTGGCGCCATTCCGGTCGCCGAGGATGGTGCAATCGCGTAAACTGCAATGCCGACATTATCGGCGGTCACCGCTGCGGCCCGGGCGTGAACGCCAGCAGCAAGGCCCGTCGCGGGACGCGGCGATGGGCCTCGGCCAGTTGGGGCGAAGCGACGATGTCCGGCCATCTGAGGCAAAGGTAGCGAGGTTTAAGAAGGAGTCACTCGTTCATGCAAAAACTGAGCTCGAGCCTTCGCAAAAGCCGCCATGGGAAGAGGTGTGGTGCATTTGCGTCCGCTGCAGTTCTATCAAGTGAATTCATTGCCTTTCAAGTAGACCGTCGCGTCCTTCGACTCCATAGGCGTCCCCGGTGGACTTTGCGAGAGCCTGGCGCAGAGGCTCAACGTTACGAAGCCTACTTCGCTCCAGGCCTCGCTTCTTCCCGCCGTCCTCTCACATAGGGACATGATCATCCGAGACGCGACCGGCTCCGGGAAGACGCTCGGGGTCCTCGTTGCCGTCCTCTCGAAGAAGCACCCGTTCCAGTACGAGATCATCGACGCGCAAAAACCGTACTTCGAAGATCCGGATCCGGAGATTGGGGACGACGCGTCGGCTCCGCCCGAGGAGGATGCCGGATCTGGAAAATGGACGCGCCGAGTCCGGTACCTCGCTACTCTGTTCCTGACGCCTACACCCGAGCTCGCGCTACAGGTTTATCAATGGGCGCGCGTGCTCCTCAGCGACAAGGTCCGACCCGACGACGTGGTCAAGCACGTTCAGTGCCTCGTCCCGCAATCCCCGCTCGAGTCCCAGATCGACCTTCTGCGTAGCACGACCCCGCGCCTCCTCATCGGGACGCCGCGGCGGATTCTTGAAATCCTGCAGCTGGACCAGGAAGCTTACCGCGCGGAAGAGGAGGCGTGCGGCGAGGCATCCGACCGGAAGTTCGCCTTTAAACCCGCGATCGACCTCACAATGGTCCAAACCGTCGTGCTGGATGAGACAGACGCCCAGGTCCGCGTCGAGACGCCGAACGAGACCGAGAAGCAGAAGAGGCGGAGGAAGGCGAACCCACTGTACGCCGAGGTGTTGATGGACAGAATCATGGAGATCAGGAGGACGACGCCGGAGGATGGGCCTATCATGCAACGGAGGCCGAAGCAGGAGGGGAATAGAGAGGAGAGCGGGACGAAGGAGGAGGAAAGAAGGAAGCTCGCGCTGAAGCCGGCGGCGACGATGACGGTAACCCGCCTGAGCGGGCGGGACCCTGCCGCGCGCCGGCTCCAGGTCGTGCTCTGCTCCGCGACCCTGAACCGGAACGTCCGCCACGAGCTCGAGCGTCGACGCGCGTGGGTCGTCGACCCTATACTCCTGGACGAGGGTTCCAACCTGGCGCCAAAGACGATCTCGCACCGCTGTGTCGTTTATGACACGGTCAAACGAACGTGGAGGGACATGCTGACGCCGGAAGAGATGGACTCGTTGAAGCTTGAGGCGCAGTGGGCCGTTGATAACAGGGTTGAGGGCGCGAAGCCGTTCTGGCAGCAGAGGGAGGTGGAGATGGCGCTTGCAGATGATGACGACCGGATGCTCGACGCCGTGGCAATCGCGTGCAAGGAGATGGAAATCACGAGAGGCGTTCTGTTGATTGACTCGGCCATCTCGATCGTCAAGCTCACTGCCCGGCTTCGCGAGAGGGGGATTAAGGCCGGGAGGGTTAAGGACACTTTGGATATGGCGACGATGAGCGGTTTGCCGGCGAAGACCGACGCGGACGCACAGGCGCTGTCGACTTTGGCGAGCGACTCCGGCGACGTGACGACCGCAGCGGTGGAAGTCGACGCCGGGGTTGAGGTGTCGACCGCCACGGGCCTTGCGGAGTTCTTTGTCGAGAACCACCTCCTCGTTTTGTGCGAAAACACAGCGAGGGGATTGGACCTGCCCTTCGTGACGCACGTCTTGATGCTCGGGGTGCCGCCGAACGTTCCGAGCTACCTGCATATGTCCGGGCGGGTAGGGAGATTTGGGAGGCCGGGGACGGCTCTGACGTTCCTCCCTGGCGCGCGATATGAGATCAAGATGATGCAGATTTTGAAGCAGGTGAAGGTCGATCGAGCAGCCGTCGAAGAAAAGGTGTTGAAGGCAATGAACTGAGCAAAAAAAACGTATGCTGGAATACGCCGACGATGTTGCACCTGTAAGATGAAAGCTAGAAAGAAGCCTGGTCTACTGCGTGAAAAGCGAATTACAGGCCGGGGAGGCGGCATGGCCAAATAAATATGCAAGGCAAATCACATCCACACAAGTATATTAAAAGACAGCAATAAAACAAAGTTATGATCACATTTGAGGCTTGTACACACACGAAAAGAACATACTAAAAACGCAAATGCAACAGATGAGATAAATATAATGGTAAATGGATTGCTTGAAGAGATCTTCCTCAACAAACAGCGTCCGTCCAAACAAGTTGCAAATATGAGTTGATACTGGAAAGAGAAGGCTAGCAGTCACAGCACGAGTAAGTTGAAAAGAACGGGTATACCACCGAGAAAACAAAAGAAGAGTTAAACGACGACGAAAAGAAGGAGGGACGTGATCATGACAGCCATTGCCTCCAGGAGACCTCCGTATCCCACCACAGCGCCTTTCTTCCCCAACGCCGCCTTAGCCGCCGAAGTCTTTGTCGTCGTCACGAACTTTGTCGTCTTCGGTGCTCCGGTCGCCGTAGTACGCATCTTCGTGGTGGTGGTGGTGGTGGTGGTGGTGAGGATGACGTTCGGGTCCGGGGAGAAGACGCCAAATTCGTGGATGATCAGCTCGAAAGCGTCCTTTTCGACGGCGCCGCAGCAGTCCCACTTGCCGGTCGTGTCCCAGAGAGCAAAACGAGGGAACATGGGGTTTAGGAGGGTGGCCTCGCGCCTGAAGATGACGGTGCCGTTCAGGTACCAGCTGAACAACATACAAAAGAGGTATGAGACGGGACTGCAACAAAAAAAGAAGGCGGGCAAAAAGGTACAACGAAGGTTGTGAGGCACAAAGAGAGACTCACATGAGCTCCGTGTGGTTGTTGTAAAGGCAGAAGTCGTAGATGGTCTGGGAGGTGTTCTGCATCTGCGTTTTGGTCTCGTGCGTCCCGTCACCGAGATTGAAGTAGTTTATCTGCCAGTTGGTTGTGGAGCCCAGGAACTCGACGTCCATCTCGTCCTGGGTGCCGTTGTTCACGGTCGTGTTGAACCCTTCCAGTACCTGCCCATTCATCACACCTGGTAAGTAAAAGTGCATGCTCCGATCCAAAGTGCTTCCAGGAAAGACTCACGTAGAAGGAGGGGGAGAGGCCGCGGTAGTTCCCCGATGGCAGCTCGAAGACAGAACACACGGCCTCACCCGGGTAGATGGCCCTGTTCGAGACGGCCTGGGCCCCCCCGGTGGGGATGTTGGTGAACCAGAGGTTGATGATCTCCCCGTCGAGCGACGGATTGGTCGAGTTGCCGACGCCGACAGTGAGGTTCACCTTTGGCACCTGGACGAAGTGCAGGTTGGCGGCGGTGAGGTCCGCGGGCAGGTTGGTGTATCGAATCGGCGTGGCCACAAACTGAGCCTGGGCGGAGAGCGGGAGGAGGACGGCCAGGACAGAGGCGGCGGTGACGGCCCTCGCGGCTGATGACGGCATGGTGGAGTGCAAGTGGGTGGGAAAGGGTGTCTAATTTCGTGCGATATTCTGCGACTTACCCTGCTATTCTTGGATAGTTCCAGCTATTAGTACGCGGCAAACTCGTGTTGCTATACAATCGCTATATGTTTTGTTCAGTTGTTACTTCAGATGTTTTCTTCTATAAAATCGTGTGAGAGTCTTAAAAGAGGAGAATGAAGGGAAACAACCAAAAAAGGGTAAAACGAGTGAGTTAAAAATCGTAAGTCTACGACAGATACGTAAATGCCGAACAGGAAAGAAAGAGAGCAAAATAGGAAGATGCCACTTAGAAAGCCAACAGCGGAATAGATGCACAGCATGGTACAGGGCCTATACACACAGCCCTCAATCTCCCTCATATGAACCCCTGTCCACCTCAACAATGTAAAACGCCGAGGTTATAAAGAAATTGCTGTTAAATAGAGACGACAGGAGGTTCTTGTGAAGGAGAAGGGAAAAGAAGAAAGGACAAAAAACCGAAAGAGCAAATTATCTCAACGCCGCCTTCAACCCATCCCATCTCCCCTGCAGTTCCTCCCTCCTCTCCACCTCCTCCATGTACCTCCGCTTCCCCATCTCAACCTCGGCCTCCAACTTCTCGACCTTGTCCTCCAGCTCCCCATTCCGCTCCGTCAGCTCAAGGTTCTTCCTCGCCAGCCTGTCCATTTCCTCCCTCACGACGTGCTCCGCCTGAAGCCTCTCCTCCGTCAAAACCCGCTTCAGCCCCTCCACCTGAAGTAGGAGCTCCTCGATCCTCAATTGTCCTCTCTCCACACGCTCTTGGACATCTATATGCTCCTTCGCGAGTTGGATGTGCTCCCGGTTTAAGGCCTCATACCCGGCCTCCACCCGCTTCAGGCTCTCACTCAGCCGACGCGTTTCCCCCTTCAGTTGATCCACGGTCACGAGCTCGGGGTCGTTCCGGCGCATCTCCTCCAGATGTTCAGTAGAGAGTTTGTCGAGCCGTGTCTTCGAGACGGCAACGGCGGCCGCCTGTTGGATGAGCGCCCGAATGTCGGTCATGAAGATGTCGAAGAGTCCCACTTTGAGGAACTCGAGGAGCTCCTCAAACTCAAGTGTAAGAATGGCGTCCACATTGCGCTTCAGGAGGGCCAAAGCGAACCGGAACATCGCCTCGATTCCCTCAGCGAAAATGATGTCCCAGATGCGGAACACCATTTCGAGCGGGAACCGGTACGCGAACATGGTCATGAACCACTGGGAGGCGTACATGTTCGAGCGGATGTCCTGCGACGCCAGGTGGCGGGAGATGGTGGGTAGGAGCTCGTCGAGAAGTTTGTCAAATTGGTAGAGCCGGAGTTGGAGGCCCGACATGTTGGGGGTAAAAAGTTCTCGGAACTTGTAATCATACATCAACTTTACAAGGACGCAGAACGCTTCCTCATCGGGCATCTGTAATTTCAAAGTTAGTAAGCAACTACAATGCCGCCTCTACAACTCACGTTAAGGAGTAACGGCCCAGCAATGAACGCAATCCCCTGACAGTATCCAACCTCCGGATCGAACAGACTGTACGCCTTTATGACATTGAACAAGCTCTCCTGCCCCGGCCCGCCCACAGTTGCGAAGTGTTCGTGTTTCGGGAACGTCCGCGCCAAATCCCTCTGTATAAGCTTCTCATGCTGCGGCGACGCTCTCGTCAGAAGCGCTCGGTAAGTCGCCTCTAGCTCAACGGACTTCCCCCTCGACATCAGCTGCCACACCATGCCACGGATAGCATCCGGGATCCCCTGCTGTAGCTTCTTCGTCAAGAGGCGTGCTTGTCGACGGGCAATGTCCTCATAATTGTTCATGACCTTCCCCCAAAAGTCTACAAATATGATCAAATCCCGCTAATGCCTCAAGTAAAGAACGAGAATACACGTACCCCAGTCGATGTTCTCCTCATCCGCCTCCGACGCGACCGCCGCCGATACCGAGTCCTTCACGCTCGTGAAGCTCAAACGCAACCCCGCCGCGAATGCCTCAAAGCTCGTCATCGTCTTGCTCTCCCTGTTCCCAGGCCTGCTCATGCTCCCCGACCGGTCGGCACCATCCCTCTCTTCGATTCTCGCAAGGATAAACGCCGACTCGTCCTCAGACGTGTATCCGTTCTGGCTTGCCGTGTGATTGCTCGCCGTCGTCGACCCCCCGCCGTTCCCCTGCGAATCCTCAAATAGCGTAGAGCCGGGTGAGTAGTCCGCCGCACCGTTCCCATTCGGCTCATCAGAGAAGTTCGGCGCCGCACCACCGGATGGATGCCGAAGCGGCGACGACGTCGACGACGATGACGTCGACATCGATCTTCGTCCCCATCCCGTCAGAAACCCAAGGGACGACCGTTGCTGCGCCGGCGCGGGCTGCTGCGGCATCCGGGTGTCTGGTGGCGGGTTCGGGGAGGTCGGTGATGAGGACGGGGAGGCCGCGATAGAGCAAGCAGCGTCCAGCATCGGCTGCCCGTTCGCATTGCCCAACCCATTCGGCATAGCGCTGTTGTTAACGGAGCCTGCCCGGCTGCTCCGATTTGAGCCTGGCGGCGTGACAAAAGGTGGGTCCTTCAAGGCGCCAGACGACCCTGACGCCGATGTGGAGGGGACATCCGCCGGGCTCGGCTGCGTTGCGCCGATCATGTGTGCGCGGAAGAGAGGCTGGGAAGATGGAGGGTTTGCAACGGGATTCGAGACGGAGGCCGGGGCGTGGAATGGCTGGATCTGGGGCGGATGGTGGCTGAGGGATGTCAGCGAAGATCGTGTTGACTGCGTCGGTGTCGTGGAGGACGATGAGGATGCGGAGAGGGAGGAGACGGATGCCGAGGCCGTCAAGGACGATCGCGAGGACTGCGAAGGCGTCGAGGTGGACGATCGTCTCGAGGCTGCCGTTGAGGCTGTCGGCGTCGTGTCAGTGGGCGTCGCCTGGTCGCTCCTGCGTTGCGAGGTTGAATAGTAGAGGACAGTGGAGTCCATCGCTCCGCTTGGGTGCTGTTGAAACCGCGTCGCAGGTAGACCAAATAAGAACTGAAATTAAGGATTAATCAAACTGGCATACCCGATACTTGGGATCCTACAGCGCTACGCGTACATCTCTCCACATCCCACTGCTCAGAGTGGTAAGAGACCAAAAAAAAAAAAAAAAAAAAAAAGGAAAAAACTAATCAGTCACAGCCAGTTGCGCGCTCCAGCTATTTCCAGCCAATTAAAAAATTCAAAGTCTAAGCGAACCCCAGTGAGAACAAGAATGGACCCGTAATCCCGTTCAGAGGGCGTCACTGCGGGTACGAGCAGCCGTGTGATCAGGAGAGTCGATGACACACCCCGCTTCTGCCGCTTTTATGAAAGGCGCAGAAAGCACAGCTGCAGTTCAACAAGGCGCTCACGGTTCTCTTTCAACCCCTCAACGATTGCACCATCACGCAGCCCCGTCAAAGAACCGATCCAACACAGCCTCAAGGCTCTCCTTATCATATCGGATGTACTTAGAGGGGTTCTTGCTGAACTCCGAGTCGCGGTACCGGTCCAAGAAGCGCGTGTAGAGAGGGAGCAGCACGCCTTTGATGTCCTTGACGACCTGGGCCTTCAATTCGGGGTCCGAGATGGTGTAAACCCTTTGGGTGCTATAAGTCGAGTCGAACTCGGAGTTGAAGTTCTAGTTTTTTAAGGCGGAGATGAACGGTTAAGGGAGGAAGGGAAAGTGGAAGGGGGAGAGTAGGAGAAGGAGCGAAGAAGGTGAAGTGTGGGGGGCGGGGAGGTTTTTAGGCAAACGATTAGGCTTGTTAAGGTTGAAGCCAACAAGCCAAACCTTGAAGCGATCCTTGACGCCATCACGTTGGGCTTTGGTCATGGCTTTAACGCCGCCGGCTTGGACGTAGGTCGTGTCCATGAGGTAGTCAAAGCAGGGCTTCCAGCTATTGCGCAATGGGCAAAACGTGAGAAAACGAGTGGATTCAACAAGAAAAGGCCGTTTACCTCTCGCGATAGAGGTCCTTCTGCTTGACCCATGCCGTTTCGTACTTTGTCATAAGCTCCTTCGGAAGGAAGTCTGCCGTGCGCATGGACTTGATTTGCTTGTGGACTGATGGAGACACATGTTATTGACGAGTATCACGCGATAAGGACTCACTGTAGTAGTAGTTGTTGAGCAGGAAGATATAGGCCAGTGTGTTCTTCTTGTAACCCTTCGACTTGGCGTCCAACGTGGCGAAGAGGGATTCGAGCATGTCGACAACGAGCGCTGGGAACGTGGATGGCGAGAGCGTCGACGCCGTTGTCTTCAAAGACGTACTCATTAGCAATTCGAAGAATTCAAATCGACGAGTTCAATCCTACCCTCGCGTACGTGAGCATCATATCGACGCCCGACTCGAAGTCCAGCAGCCTCCTGACGATGTTGATCGTCACGCTTGTGATCTCATGCACGGTCCCATCCGTCGGCAAACCACTCTTCTGCACATCGCCCTGAATGTCCTCCAGGAACCCTTTGAAGAACCCCACGGCCGCCGCCTTCATCCCAGCCACCATCTCAACCACCTCCCCTCCTTTGCTCCCGGCATACGCGATCATCCCATCGCTCTCCCTCACGCACGCCGTCAGCGTCTCGGCCGTGTCGATCAGCAGATACAAGTCGTTGTGCTCCCTCCGCGCGAGGTTCCTCTTCGCCCTGCTGACCTGTTGCTCCCCTACCTCGAGCAGCGCGTCGGCCGCGGGGGAGATGGTGGCGTGAAAGCACGCGAGGGCCTGAGGCTTAATGATGAGCTTGCTGATCAGCTCGCGCTCGGTCTTGATCATGCGGAGGAAGCACCGGACCAAAGGGCATAAAGGGTTCATCCCGCGCTGGTAGCCCGCGCCCTTCTTGAGATCAAGCGCGGCGGCGGAGGTGGCGAGGGGCGCGAGGGAGCGGGAGAGGTAGGCGGAGCGGACGTCGGCGTAGGCCTTGACGTAGTCCCTTACGTCGCCCTTCTCGCCGGGTGCCATGTCGAGGGATCCGAGTTCCTGCGCGATGGTGTGGAGGTCCTCCATGAGTTTCTGGGGCGGTACGACGGGCGGGGAATCCGGGTCGAGGTAGTGGAGCGTTGGGTCGATTGGGGATGAGCATTGGGAGAGCCATCGACGGAAGAGGATGTCGTAGTGGCGCTGGGCCTTGAGGAGGACGAGCTTAAGCATGGCGATGGCAGTCTCGGCGGCGCGGTAGCGGGTCGTGGTGAGGTAGTGAAGGGCCTCCTTCATCTTACTGACGACAGCGATGTAAGGCTTCAGGTCGTCGGAGGAGGGCCCTTTGGAGATGTAGGTCTCCTCCTTGGAAGCGAGGTCAAAGTAGTCCGTGATGAGGGACACCTTGTCGAGAGTTTTCGCGATATCTTCGCCGTTTTCAGCGCGTTGAAAAACAAGTTAACAAAACGCACTGTCGTGATATACGGTCAGCCTCTGCGTCGATCTATGAATCGGTAAAATTGAGGTCTCCAGCTTCGAGAGCCTGTCGTCAAAAGAGCTCAGCATCGATCCCTGACAGGATTAGTCGCTATTCATTATGCTTGCCAGTACCATCTTCTCCGTCAGCGCATTCGACTTCATCAGGCTCCCCTGCAGCTTCGCAAGTTCATCGAGATCCGCGTCCAGTTTCCGCTCGAGGTCGAGCCTCCGCTGGAGCTGGGCCTCGTTAAACGGGCTGTTGGCGACGGAGCCCATTGAACTACAAAATTTGACGACCTTTCAGACGCCTTACATGGATAGTCATGCAACATTAAAATTTCCTTTGCTGTACGGACTCCACTTAAATGAAGTTGCCGAATCCCGGTCTGCCACCACCACACCCACCATCTACTTTTGAGCCGCTACTGATCCGTTCCGCCACGTCCTGCCTCATCGACGCGGGTCTGGCCGTCTACCTCGTCAACTGCGACCTCGAGCGCACCATGGGGGACATGACCTGAGCCGGCTCCAAGAAGTTCGCGTCGGACGCGCTCTTGCGGTTTTGGTCCGTTGACGGCACAAACAGCTCGGGCTGAGGCCGTACGGCGCGGGCTTACGTACTTCCCCTTCTTCAAGGCAGGGCACATGGTTCCGCTCGATCAGCCGGTGGCGGCATCAAGCACCCTCACCGACCAGCACCGAGCAGCAACGCCCCGGAGAGCGCGCTGGCCGCTGTTCCGACGACGAGGGCAACCACCGCCCATCGCTGCGACACCGATGAACACGGCCATGTCCGTTACGCGACGACAAAGTCCATTGATGTCGTATTTAGTCATACAACCTCGAATCGACTAGCGGACATACAGTCACCCAGCAAACATTTAACGCGAGCTACCACCAAAAAGAGTATGCACAAGGCGGGTTTCGCTAACGAAAAACAATGAAGCCCATCTAACTCATCCGCTATAATTACTCCGCCAAACCATCCTCTAAGCCTCGATAAATGTCCTCGTCCTGGACTCTCTCACCGTCCTCATCACTCCCAACCACTCCTCATGCATGTCCATATCTCAATTCATTTACGTGCCGTTCCAAGCGTTGTATAGTCATCCCCTCAACTCGAGCGAGCGCCGGCGACGCGGCCGCATCTTCGAGCATTTCGGCGAGGCAGACATCAAATAATGGAAAACCCGCAGTGGGCGCAACAGACGCGTCATTCTCGAGCATAAGCTCCTCCAGATGGGGCATCCCCGTGATGCTCAAACTTTCAAAGTCAAAGACGAGGACAGCGTTGTTAATCGAGATGGTCTTGAGACCGAGGCCGAAGTTGACGCGGAGGTTTTTCGGTTTCTCATAGTTGCCCTTGACTTTTAAATGCCTAAGCTTCGGCAGACAGACAACGTCGTCACCCAAGGTTCCGCTGACGCTGTCGAAGCAGAAGTACAACTCTTGCAAATTCGTAAGCTTTAAAATCGTGGACGACAGGTCGGTGATGTTTAGGTCCGGTATAAGCAGCTCTATCTTTGTAAGTGACGTCATAATTGAGAGGATGCCCCAAAAGGCGGTGTGTTGGAACAAATCACCACAGAGCACTCGGAACTCCTTCATCTGCGACCTTGACGCCTTCAGTATAACCCCAAGTGTTTCCATATCATCGTCTTCCATGAGATAAGAGAACTGTGTCAGCTTTAACTGGAAGCCGTTGTCGATTTTGGACGGCAGACATCCGGTATTCAAGCATAAGCTCCGGAAGGCACGAAAACTTTTCACGACGTCAGTGATCTTGTACAACTCGGTGTGGTAAATATCGAAGTATGTGCCGTGGGGCTCTCCCAACACGAGCGCCTCAAGGTCGTTGATCTTGCCAAGTGCAGACACTATGTCATGACGGGCATTTCTATCGCGCAGCCAGGTAAGCTTCTTCATTCGAAGCTGCAAGAAAGGCTCCATCTCGGCCGGGCTCATATCCTCCAGAATCACATGCCTCACAGCCCGCCCGTGAGGGCGATTCAGCAACCATTCGGCCCACTCCCGCTGGCGTGCGACGCTCTCCTCCGCGAGGAACCCGTAGCCACGTCCCGTCGATACTTGCGCAGCGTCGAAGGAGGCGGGCAAGTGCGGCCCAAGGGCCGAGGCCACCATTTCAACCTTCCGTATGCCCAAACTGAAGGCCAGATGGAGCGTGATTGATCTGACGGAGCGCAGATAGTTCCTCCATCTCCACGGGAGCGATCCGACCCGTATTTCCTCGCCAAGCACATTCGCCCTCTCGATCTGCGCGAGCGCGTCCGTGTCGACCTCAATATGCATCATCGAGGACGTGCCGCAGCGGACGGTGAGGCCCTTGAAAATGTCGAGGCTGACTTGGGCGGACCATAGGATGGGTGCGGCGAAGCTGAAGAGCGTCGTGGAGGATTGCATGCAGGCGAAGAGCGCTCGACTGCCGGCCACGGTTCGGGGATCGAGCTGCTCGACGATGCAGACGACGGGGTCCTCGGGGAGATGCATGTTGGGTCAACGTTGGAGTTGATGTCTGGTCTGTCGATGTGAGGGCGATCTTCCCGACTCTGCCATCGGTAGTTCCGCCATAAGCAAAACAAGGCTGGTTCTGTACAAGGCACAGGATAGTATTAGTGCACCTTGGCAACTTCTGCTCACACAATGCAATAACACAAGAATCAACGAATATAGCCGAGGTTTATTGATTTCAACCTTTATTGAGCCGCCGACATCTCCTCTGTACATGCTCTTTGAGAGTATGGGTGCTCTTCATCGTCGCTGCGAGCGAGACCGCGTCGGTCTTGTCGACCGGGAGCGGGGAGGTCGAGGCCTCCAGATCCATGCTCGCCACCTTGATATAGAAGATCTGGAATAAATGACTTTCACTGATGCAAAGCGTCAACGACCATTTTCGCTCTGGCCGATATATCGTATCCTGGGTTCATTTACAGGAAGTACGTCTTATGGGTTTCTTGTTCCACCCCTGTTTATTTAGTAGGCATGAAAGCCGTGTGACTGAAGTCGGAACTCACCCTTATCTTCACGTCATACCAAGCAAAAGCGACTCTCACTCTCCCAGTCAACAAACCGCCCCGTCACCCTTCTCCGCCACCCATCACCCACCGTCCACGTCTAAGCCATGTCGTCGAGGTCCACCATCAGCCGGGTCGTCCCGTTCGTCCTGAACGTCGCTACGGGCGTCGTTGTCGGCGTCTACCTTGCCCAGACTTATGCGGTGGGTGAAGGCGGGAAGTTTGGGTGGGCTTGAGAGGCTGGGTGCGCCTCCTTGATCAAACTAGTGGGAACTACGCCGTTGGAGGCTGGGGGCGCCGGGGTCGTAGGAGGTTGTGGCCGGTGCTGGCTCGGCTTCCACGTCGGCCGGCTAACGGATCTTTGAGCTCCGACGTGATATGGATTATGGGACTCGCTGGACAGGTCTCTCCCCTTTCGGTACTGACCCTTATCTTGATATGATGCAGGAGAAGATCCCCAACGTCGAGCAGACGGCTCGAGACCTATACTCAAAGGCTCAGGTCCTTATCGCCAGCGCTACTAAGCCGGCTGAGAAGAAGGAGACGAAAGCGGAGGTCGTTGAGGAGGTTGTCGTCGTTGAGCAGCCCAAGGCGAACACGAACTAGGGGGAATATTTTCTTGGCGATGGGGATTTTAAAAGCGTTTTCCGTTTACGGTTGGGTTGCTTGCTTGGAATATAGACTTTGCGTGCTTTCCTTACTTTCTTATTGCGTGCCGCCCCGAGTCCGTGTTGATGTTTTACTGTAGCGTCTTACAACCTCGATATTTTATTGCATTGCTGTTTTATCCGTCGTGACATTTAAAATAGAAGTCCGCGCGATGTGGTTTTTTTCTGTATAGGAACACTAATATCGAGACCTACGTCTTGGATTGGAGAAAAAAGATACAAGAACAACAAAAACAACAACACACAAAAA
>JADGJL010000674.1:0-15793 GCA_027600665.1 Irineochytrium annulatum
GGAGCGCGTGGAGGGGGAGGGAGGGGGCTTTTGAAGCGGAGGCGTTTTATATGGGCGTGTCCACCATGCTGCATGGGAAGGGGTTTTAATGGGCTCGGCGCCTTTAATGGAAGTTCGGCAATTGCTCCGGGCCGTCACTCCCTGTATTCTTTCACGAGTTCATACTTCACAATGTCGTTATTTCTCTCCTGGTCAAATACAGACCCAGTGTGTAAATGTTATCTTCATGTCACTATCCTGGATGGCCGGTTCTCAACGCACTGTATCTGTTTTTGTACTCTCATCTTTTTGCGCGTTGTTCTTCATCCATTTTAATGGACGTCTTTGAACACCGTCACATGAATAAATTAATGAAGCACTATCCTGCATCTCTGCTATCAGAAGCCGAACTAATATCGCTTGACGTGCTCGGACCTAGCGGCCGGAGAGGAGGAGACGGGTAGAGGGGTTGGATGCAGGCATGCTGATCATGAGAAGGGGAGTTGCAACTGGAAGGCTGTGAAGGATGAGGAGAAGTGCGCGTACCTCAGCAGTATAAGTTGCTGTAAGTTTGTAGGTTACATAGGGTTAACCTTAGGATAGAAGGGTTGGAGGGTTATGCCGTTACTAAGTTGGCCAGCGGCATGGGCGAACATGTCAACTTTTCACGAAAACCTTCCTTAATCGTGGCCTTCATCACCGCCTCAACCCTCGTTAGCCTCTTTCTATCAACATCCATCGGCTAGCCGATTACGATATAAATCCCGGGCCTTCTCCATTCCTTCTCGCATCCCACTGCACGCAACACCTAAACAGCCCAACAGCTCAACTTTACCCTCTTCTCTTCCAACCCCAACAATCCGCGAAATGCCCGCTTCATCCTCCACCTCCGCTGTTCCTACCGTCTCCTCCACCTCGGCCACCCCGGCAACGGCCAGGCCCGAACACGTCAAGCGATCTCCGGTCTTCATCGGCGGCCCGGCATCTCTGCCAACTCGCGCCTTGTAAAAGACTGTTGACCGTCAAGCCGGCGCAAGCAACCACACTAAAGCAAGAATCCAAGCACCGTCTGCATGAATGATCTGAATACCCTGTCTGTTGCATTAATTTATCCTGTTGTTGCTTTGCATCGAAATACATCCGAACTTTAAACTATCCTTATCTGAGCTTTGCACTTGGAGCGCGTAGAACCTGAAGAAGACGGAACTTCTGAAGTACTGTAAAGGCTGATTCCAGAAAAGCTGTGTGTGCGTGTTGAGCGCTATTGTTGGACGCGTCGAGCTAGTTCAAATATCCAATAAGGCCCTCATCCCAGGTGCATTCATTCACCTTCCTCATCCTCCCCACTCTACTTCGCAGACGCCATCGCAACCGGCAATCATGCAGTTCCTCCAGCTCGCCCTCGTCCTCCTGGCTGCTGCGCCTGCCTCCTTCGCGGCCATGTTCCGCCCCGCCGTCGGCGACAACTCGACTGCCGCAGCCCAGGCCGCCCTCGTCGACCTGTCGCAGCAGCTCGCCGTTATGCCGACCTGCGTCATGACATGGTATGTTTTTTACTCTACGCGCCATTTTACATTCATCGGCTGACCTATCTATAGCGCTGATCAGGCGGCCGGTAACTCCACCACCCACGCCAACATCACAACCGCGTTCGAGGTAAGCTTGATGAATATTTCTGTGCTAATGATATGTTTATTTCTTTGTTCCCTCTCTCAGTTCTGCTCGGAGCTCACAGCCGACGTCCCAAACCGTCCTCATCACCTGCGCCACCACAACCTGCCCCGCGGACGCCGCGATTATCACCAAGGCGTTCCAGGTGAGACCCTTTTGTCCTTGCTACTTCGTTTGGGTCGGCTGACTTTTCTATTCCAGGGCCCCGTCACATCCGACTGTACCACCATCATGGCCGCCGGCCCCTCCTTCAACAGCACCCTTCCGCCCCCGACCAAGATAACCACGTCCATCCCCGTCATCACCGGCTCGATCACGGGTTCCATCACGGCAGGTCTGCCCTCGAACGCCGTCACTGCATCGGCTGTCGTCACGACCACCGCCCTCACCACCACGATGAACTCGGGCGCCAACGGCGACAGGGTCAACCCCGCCGTCGCGGCCGTGATGGTCGTCGCGTTCGGGGCGATGCTCCTTTAAAGCGCATTAACGTCGACGCACATCAGTCTTCTCATGCAGTTTAGCTTAGTTACCTTTTCTCTTCTTCGGCGCTGCTACGGCGTCCATGTCAGCGTAGGATGGCACAACCAACAATAAAACGGTCTCCCATCTCTTACATCATCTGGCCAGCGCAGAAGAAAGTGATATGGTTTATAATTTTTTACATAACTGCCACCTCAAAGCCTTGCTACTTCACAAACATGTAGACATCTTAAAGCAGAAGGGCAGACTAAGTGATCTTGGCTCGACATTGATGGAAGAAAAAAGAGATCAAAAACCTTGTTCTAGCAGAGAACAGACCCATCGGCATAAAGACTAAGACGGCATTGTGATGCTAGCAGAACAGTACCATCCACGCAAACATCCCAATAAGCCCAGACAGCCAGTCGTGAGCCCGCTTATACTCCGCCGCTGCGCCGCTCTTGGTCGCATAAGGCGACGTAGCCGTGTACATCGTTGACCTGCCCCTTGACTTGGTCGTCGCAGTCGCAGAAGGCCCAGGAGTAATCCCGTTGGCCGAAGTGGCCGGCACGTTCATCACCATGGTCGCCATCGTCCAGCCGTCCAACGACACGGTCGACCCGCTCGAGACAGGCTCCGTCGTCGTGTATACCTCACCCTCCGGAGCGGTGGACACCAGCACCTCCTGTTGCTCTCCGTTCACCTCACCCTCGCCCTCACCGTCACCGCCACCAACGACACGGCCCTGCCTGCCCATCGTACCGGTCTCGCTGTCACTCTCGCTCGAACCACCATTGTCATTGCTGGCCTCACATCTGAACGGGCCCAGCACAATCCCGTCCTTCCAGCCCGTCAGGCTCTGACAGTCCATGCTGCCGTCCGCGCCCCGGACATCCATCCCACCACGCACGTACTCGGCGTTCGGCATGCTCACGCGGCTGAGTGAGCCCGGAAGACGGAGCGTGACGGTACCCTCGACGGTGCGGAGGCGAGGGAAAGACTCGCTGAGGTCCCTGACGGCCGGGTCGTGGAGGAACGTGATGTCCCCACCGACCTCCTCGAGGCTTGGCATGGAGACGTTGGCGAGCGTCGGGTTCGAGCGGAGCGAGAGCGTGCCGTCCAGGCTCGTGAGGCTGGGCAGCGTGAGGGCCGTGAGATTCGTCTCGCTGGCGTCGAAGTTGCCTGCGACGACGCGCTCGAGTTTGGGCAGGCTGAGCTTGCCGGTGAGGGTTGTGATGACGCTGCCACGGATGGTGGTGAGTTGGGGAGCGTCGAGGGACATGCCCTCGCGGTTGAGGGCGACGAGGAGGCCTCCCTGAGTAATCTGGGTAAGGACTGGGAGGCGGGCGGTAGGCAGCTGGTAGTTCGAGGTGAGTTCGAGGATGCCCGTGGTCGGGAAGTTGGCGCCGTTGATGGATTGGACGGCCGTATTGGAGACGCGGAAAAAGGAGGGACTCGAGGTCAGGCCATCGAAGGTGAGGGAGCGGACGTTCGGGAGGGAACTAATCAAATAAAGCGGTTAAAGAAATCGATATGATAAAGAGGACGAAAGAAGCGAGAAGATGCTCACATCAACTCAATCCCCGCCACAGAGCCGAGCTTCACGATGTCCAGGTTCTGCAGAATCTGATTGTTGTTGAGCGACACGGCCCCCGATACGGTCTGGAGGTTTGGCATCGACAGCGTTCTAAGCGACGAGGCGTTGTTCACCGTAATGGCGCCTTTCAAGTTCGTGAGGCTTGGCAGGTCGATAGCGTCGCCGCGGAAGTTGTTGCCAACGTTAATGCCGTACAGAATACGGCAGCCGTTGAGGGCGTTGGCGTCGTCGGTGCTCGTAAGGGTGACGACCGCCCGCGGGCACTGAGAGTCGGCGCCGGTGGGGGCTTCCTCGGCCTCGGCAGTAGGAGCTGCGGCGTTTTGAGGTGCGGTGCGTTGAGCGACCGCGAGGGAGGAATAGACCAGGAGGAGGAGCGCGATGTTGGAGAGCATTGCGATGGTGGCAAGGAGCTGAGCTGCTGTGGATCGAAGGTCCTCGAACATGGCTGCCGCTTTTAAACGAGGTCGGCTAGCCGACAGACTTCCTGGCTGATCACATTTCGGATCAGCGATTGAAGGATGGTGTTGAAGTCTCGGACTGCAACGAGAAGGTTTATCGGACTGGCTTGTGCATTGTGTCAAAATTGTTTCAAATCGTCTGGATTTACACGAATGAACATCTTCACGTAATCAACCTCGGCCGCGTCGATCGTCGCCGTCCCTCACACCACCCTCAACCACCCCGTCGTCAAAGTCCTTCGCGACCATGAGTGACGTCCTGCCCGATCAGCCCCCGCTGCCCGTGGGCACCGCAACCAAGCCCGCAACCGCGGCCGTCGCGCCGGCGGGCAACAAACGAACCTCCGTTGCCAACACCCCGAAGCAGTCCCACTCTCGCGCAATCTCCGAGACCCGCAACGATTCGGGCCTGGGCGGCGGCGGAGGCGGAGGCGGGCCGAAGCAGATCCGAGAGGACTCGGCAGGGAGCGGCGCCGCGGGCGGAGCCGGCCCGTCGAGGCTGGTAACCGCCAAAGCGGGCAGCAGCCGGTCGGAGTCCGCAGAGTCCAGGAAGGTGTCGGGCAGCCGGGGGGTTGGAAGGGCGTCTGGCGTCCGGGGGTCGAGAGTCGGTGGCGCAAAATTGAGCGTGACGAGGCCTGGGTCGCAACCCGACGGTGTTGCCGCTGCCGGCGGGAGTGGTATGGTCAGCGCCGGAGGCGTCGGGAGCGGGAAGATGACGGCCGACGGAAGCCAAGGGGTCGTGGGGACGCCTGCCGTGCCCGAAATACCCAAGACGCCGCTGGCCGTGACGACGAGCGCGGGGACCGCCGCAGTGCACGAGCACGAGCCGGAGCCGTCGAGGAAGTTGGAGCTTGGGGTTATGAAAAGGACGCCGATGGGTGATTACATCCCTGACAATGGCGTGCCGCTTTCCAGCTTAGGTACCAACAGCAATGCGCTCGCCCGTTTTTTCTGATTCTGTTTGCGTGTTCTTTGCAGCCAATCCTACGCCGGGACCACTTGACTACGACCCGAAGCTGCCGCCGTCAGGGTTCCAATATTCAATTCTAGGGAAGCACGCTCAGCTGAAAAACAGCAATACGGGGCCCGGGCCCAAGTATAACATTCGGCCAGTCGATGTCGTTTTTGACGAAAGCCCGCACTGGTCCTTCGGTGTTAAGGTTGGGGATGTGGGAGAAGGTGAGAATGTGCTCGCCTACAATGCTCAGAGCATGAATGTTAATGTTGGACTTCGCAGTTAAAAACACAAACCCAAGCCCCTTTGCGTATAATAATAAGGTCGGCTCGTTCGGAATGGACAGCCTTTCGTACACGATCTCTGGAAGGAACCCGGTGTTAGGTAAGAGCGCAATCCCCGTCTCTTCGCACAAATTGAGTCTTAACCTCATTATGACAGAATCGGAGACGCCGGGGCCCGACCGTTACTTCCCAAAAGAGTCTTCCCACCCCGTCGCGGGAGCATCTCCTAAATGGTCGTTTGGTCTGAAGGTGAAGGAGTTCAAGGATCCGTCACCCGGCCCGCAGGACTACGACGTGAAGTGGAATCTGCCGAGCGCCGAGACGGCTCCGTCGTACACGATGAGGCCGAGGGTCGGGGAGCCCGTCTTTACTGACAAAGAAGATTGTAAGGAGCTACCTACCTTCTGCTCATCTCAACCCATGTTTTAGTGTATCGCCCGGGATACAACGAGTACACACCCAAGCTTCAATGGTCTGAAAAGGCCGCCTCTTTGAAGGGCTGGTATAAGGAAAGCAAAGGTACACCTCCGGTTTTTTAAGTACGCTTCTTACTGCCCATAACAGCGATGAAGACCCCCGGCCCCGCGAACTACATCATGCCCAACACGCTCTTCAGTGGGCCGCAGTACACGCTACCGGCCAGAGAGCTCCCCTACGAGGACGAGGAGTACTACGTGCCTCCGCCCGGTCCCGCGGACTACAACCCGAACGCGGGGCCGACGCTAGACAAGGCACCCCAGTACTCCCTCGGAAATCGATGGAGAAGCGAGAAATGTGAGCTGTCGTTGTATGTTGGTTGATGGGAAAGGCGGGAGTGAGGTTTAACATTTGGCAAACAGTAAAGGACGAGATGCCGGGACCGGGGGCGTACGAGCCCAAAGATCGTCAGATTCGCGGCAATGACGGTCCAAAGATCACATTGAAGAGCAGGCGCGGCACTAAGATGGGTACGTTCTACTGGTGCCAACGGAAGAGGTCACTAAAGACTGACATCGTGACCTCCAGGGAGCACACCCGGCCCCGCTGATTACAATACGGCTGCACCGACGGCACCATCGATCTCCGCGGCGCAAGTCGCCCGGATGGACAGAAAGCGCGAAGACTCACGTGAGAGGCCTTGGCTTAATCGTATATTCTGCTAACGCTAATGTGATCAACAGGCTCGGGTCCACGAAGCCGTCATACCGAGGCCCGTCCCGGTCCTGCCGACTACAATCTGACCCCGATGGCTAAGACTAAATCGGCCGGGCCTAAATATTCCTTGTCGGCAAGATTGGCGTCCAGGCAACGTAAGCGCGGACGACCATCTACTTTTGCTCCATCTAACATATTTTTCTTACTCGACAGCGGACTTGACACCGGGTCCCAACGCTTACACCGCTCGGCCGAAGCTCGACGGCCCGCGTATTACGATGAAGAGCAGAATGAGCCCATTCGTCATGGTGTTCCCTTCAAACCGCGTGGACACACTGCGTGCATGACAATGACAGCTCACAGCTTAAAGCGGTGGCATGCTGCGTCGAGAGTTAGACTTTCGCAACCCCATTCTTGATCTAAATTTTCTTTTGCACGCACTGCCTTCACCCTTGTTTCGCAAAATATTTGTAGTGCTAAGTAACAACAGTGATCTCGTTAATATAATAGATGTGCAGTCGCGTTCTGCTTCCACATACCAAGATTTTGACAGGGCCTTGATGGATGGGTGCCCGCTTTTGGACGCGACCGTTTATGGAAGCGAGAGTGGCGGTAGGAGGGGACCCTGTGGAACTCTCGCACCTTCCTTCCGGCATGCTGCCAGGGCTCTCTGTTGGGCCCTCGGGCGTCATTAGCCGGAGCCACTCTAACATCAACCAAGGCCATGAAGCCCCAATTCTCATGGCCTCCCGCTCCTCCCACGCCCTCGACTCCCGCGACGTCCACCTGCCCGCGTTCCCCGCCGGCGGAACGGTCACTGGGACGGGCAGCGCCGCCAACCTGAACGCATCCCCGCGTACTCCCCGCTCGGCCCATCGACTGCGGACGAGCACGCGGGACATTGGCGACATCAAGGTCTCCAAGGCGCCTTCGTTCTACCTCGACAGCGACTCCCCGATCTCGGGCGACCTGCCCCGATGGAAGAAGACCACCCATCCTCCTGCCTTGGATGAGCTCGTCAAGGACGGCGTTAAGGAGATTCTGAGAGATGTGGAGGGCAGTTTGCGGAACCCAACGGCGGATCGCGAGGGACGATTACCGAAGCGGGCTGCGGGGATGGGCAAGAAGAGCGTCGAGGACGAGCTGCAGAGGCTCGAGCTGGACAAGTCGACGGGTTTCTCCCGGCCCGCGTCACGCACAGGGTCATTGATCGGTGGCGCCGGTGGCGGTAAATCTCTGCTGGACGACTTGCGCGCCGATCTCAACCGCGGGATCAGCGGCAGCGGTCGACAGCGATCCGCAACCGAGGACCTCAACCAGCTGCCGTCGACCGTCGTCGCTCGCACCGCCTCTGCCGCGTCTACCCCTAAGTCCCGCCCGAGATCGAAGACAGAGCCCATCGACCGCGCGGTCCTCAAAGCGCAGGTCCTTAAGGCCCAGCAGAGAATCCAGGAAGGGTCAAGGGACACGATCCTAGCCACCGACACGAGCGCAACGGGCTCCCTCATCTCCCTCACGCCCACCCCGCCACCCACCGACCGCTCGACGTCTGACGTGCGCAGGAACGAGTACAGACCCTCTGCCATGCCCGCCTGGATCGATCGCGCGTCGTCCATGAAGTCGCTCTCTTCCTCCTCGCCCCTATCATCCTCCATCACAAATCTCGAGCCCTTGGTCAGGCCCAAGACCCAGATTTCGGGCCACGCGACCGCGTCCGAGTACTTCTCACCGCTACGTGGGCCGTCGAAGCTTCCGCCCGTGTCGAGGGAGGAGCAGAGGCAGTGGGATCGGAAGGGGAAAGCCGGTGGTGGTGGTGCGATGGAGTTCATAAAGCCGAAGGCGAACCGCGGTGTACTGGATATGAAGGATTTCGACGCGAACACGGGACGGCCGCTTCGGCCTGTGGATCTGGACTCGTTGACGACCACGGTCTCATATTCCCCTACAACTGCAAATGGCGGCTGCACAGTGATCGACTACCCCGAGATGCGTCATCGCAAGCCGCTCGACGGCGTGGCGTTACAGAGATCTTCGTTCGAAGTCCTGGATTGCATCGGCCGCGGCTCCTGCTCCCGCGTCGTGCTCGCCACGCTCGGTAACAACGCCGAGGGGGCTAATGGCGGTGGCGGCGGTGGCGGCGGCAGCAGAAAGCCGTACGCGATGAAGATCATGAAGAAGTCTGATCTCGTCCGCATCCCTGATGGCGCGATAAGCGCGCTGAACGAGCGGGACTTGCTCAGAGGGTGCAGACATCGTTTCATCGTGGAGTATTTCGGCTGCTGCCAGGATGTAGACGCGCTATATCTGGTTATGGCGTTTGTGCCGTTTACGTTGAGGTCTATATTGAGAAAGGAGGAGGTTTGTTTGAACTGTCACGTCTTCGCCCGCAGTGCTGATATTATATATAGAGGTTGACGGAGAGCGCTGCGAGGTTTTACGCGTAAGTGTGCTTTTAATCGCGTTGATGATGAATTGCTAAGTAGTATATATGCAGCGCTGAGGTCGGCGTGACGATCGATTGGTTGCACTGCCGCGGTATCCTGTACCGCGATGTCAAGGTCGACAACGTGTTGATCGACTCCGACGGGCACATCAAGCTGTGCGACTTTGGGTCCGCCGACCGGAAGGCCGACACGGGCTCTGATCGATTCGTCGGCACCGGTATGTATTTCTTCAAAACGCATCTTTCCTCTAATGTTCTGCAGGTGTTTACATGGCCCCCGAGGTCGTCCTCTCCGCGCACTACGGCAAAGCCGTCGACTGGTGGGGCGTCGGCTCATTCATCTACGAGCTGATTGGTGAGACTTCCCCATCTCCTCTCTCCTCCAACTAAATCATCTTGCATCAATAGCCGGCCAGGCCCCCTTCGCCCGCTCCCCCGGCGCCGGCACCTCCCTCGGCGCCCGCGCGGACCCTGAGGTCTTCCTCGATATCCTCGACTCCCCCTTACACCTTCCCCGCCATGTCTTCTCCGACCCGGCCATCGACCTCATCGTTAAGCTCATGTCCCGGCAGCCCGACAAGCGCCTCGGAGCGCGCGGGGGCGTGAAGGAGCTTCGATGCCACCCCTGGTTTAAGGACATCGCGTCCTGGTCGTCCGTCGAGGACGGTGGGCTCATACCCCCCTTTTACCCCGGAGAAATCAAGGGTCTAAACGCTCGAGCCCCCGTGGTAAAACGGAGCGAGGTCGCCGAGATGACAAGCGGGGATTTCCTACGGGGGGATATGGGTTGGGAGATAGGAAACGGGAAGTTTAGGATGGAAGGACACGTAGGCGCGCTGCAAGGGCTGCAGGACGCGGAGAAGGTGGATTGGGATCTGAAAATGGAGTATCAGATCCGGAAGGGGATGGAGGGTTGTAAGGGGGATGATGACGTTTTTGAGAAATGGTGACTGTGAGCGCACTTGAGAGGTGAATATTGACCACATATATGTTTGTTGTTTAAATACATTGTTAATTGGTGATATTATGATTGTTGCTAGAAAACTTGGCGGATATTTAGGTTGATTCGGGTCGTTTGCATAAATTCTGCAAAGATGTCCCAGTCCTCGTCCCGTACAGCCATGTCCACATCATCAGCCTTCAAAAAATCCGGAAGCGTGTTCTTCAACACACGAGGCACCCCATGAAAGCATCGCCTCGAAACACCACTCATCACGATTATGTCTCCACTCCTTAGCCGTATGGGCGTCGGCGCGGCCTCCTCCCTGGTTTCGGCTCCAAAGAGGAATATGCACTCATTCCCAAAACTTTGGTTTAAACATCAGCATTCATCAGGTATGGTTTAAACAGACCTGAAGCTGACCAACGGTGCGTCCCTATTCACCTCGCTCCGGTCCTGATGCGCCGTCAGACTATCACCAAGCTGATAAAAGTTGATGATCCCAGCCTCCGGGTTATACTTGTCCACCGCGTAACCCGTCACGCCCGCCACGGCCTCGATAACGGCCCTGCACAAATCCGTGACTTCGACCGGTATCGAGGCGTTCCGGTCCATGTGATAGTCCTGCGTGTGCCAGTTATATTGATATCCCAGCGAGGACCATCGCCATTTCTTTAGTGCGAGTGACACGGGGAGATGAGGGGAGAGATGTAGGACTTCGGAAGTGGGCGGGTCAAACTTGAGCGTCTGTGCGCCCTCCGGGTCGTTGTACTCCATCTCGTACGCGTCTGCTTCAGCTGGAGGTCGTCGTTGTAGCTGCGTCAGCGAACCAGATGCCCAATCCCGCTCATACAAGTACCACAGCCCCTCCCCCGGTATGACATAATGCGTGTCCAGGTTGGAAACGTTCGGCCGCTTGGCCCAGTGTCGCATACATGACTTGACAATGTGGCGCTGTGCGGACGGGGTGAAGGGGTTCGGGATGAGGACCAGGCCCGGGTGGGCACGGAAGGTGAAGGCGTCGATTTCTCCAACTGGTGCGAGATTCTCGTGCTGAGGGAACTTGGGGGCTGGTATACGAATGCGACGCAGCTCGTCACCGGTTTCCCCGCCCGTGGAGAAGCGGTGGGCGTCCAGGACCTTGAATTGGCTCGCCGGGTCTTGCTCGCCCTTCTTAAGGATCTTCCGCTTGAATGCTCGCTCGACGATGCGGAAGGGCGTTTGATTCAGCACATGCGGTCGGCTGGAAGCGCCGTTGCCATTGGAGCAGCTCTTGCTGCAGCTCGAGCTGGCGATCGTCGTGCTCATTCTGAGCGGCTTGAAAGTGGCTTGGTTTCTGTTACTTTGCAGACAATCGCGGCCAAATGACAACTCTGTTCATCATCACAGGGGCCTCCCGCGGCTTCGGGCGATCCCTTGCCGTCGCGCTCTCCCGCTGGACGTCGTCATCCTCCATAAATTCCCACTTCATTGTCACCGGCCGATCCGAGCCCTCCCTTTCGGAAACAGCCCGCCTGTGCAACACTTGCCCTGCCGGCAACTTCTCCCACATCATCGTCGACTTTTCACAACCGGACCTGGACGCCGAATGCGATCGCGTCATACGCGGTATCCAGCTACCTGCTGCCGAATACGACGCGGTGTATTTGATCAACAATGCAGGATCCCTCGGCGCGCTAAAGCGATTGAGGGATGTGAATGCGGCCGAGGTGCGCGAGGCGTTGGATGTGAATGTTGTGGCGCCGGCGGTCTTGACGGCGCGCGTGTTGAGGCACTTCGCCGATGCGCGGAGCGTGTTCATCGTTAATGTGTCGTCGTTGGCGGCGTTGGAGCCTTTCGATTGCTGGGGGTTGTATGCCGGTATGAGTGTTTCCCCGTGAGCGATTGTGAGCTGATGAAGGGATGGCAGCGGGTAAGGCGGCGAGGGAGATGTTCCATAGGACCATCGCGATTGAGGAGGAGCTGATCCAGGAGGAGACGCAGGGTGTGGACGTCAAGACGAAGGTGGAACGCGACCCGTCCGCGTCGCGCGTGCGCTTGCTCAATTATGCGCCGGGACCGCTAGACACGGACATGCAAAAGGAGATTCGAGATGCGATGCCGGACGTTTCGCTCAGGCAGGCGTAAGTTATGCCCTTGCCAAGAGGGTCGGAAATGTTATTTGGATTGATGTTTTCGACACGACACAGGTTCGTCAAGATGCATGAGGAATCCAAATTGGTGAGCCCGGAAAACTCCGCTCAGATTTTGGTGGACCTGTTGAAGGCAAACACATTCAAGAACGGCAGCCACATCGACTACTTCAATGTTAAATAGACTTTTCTACGCTGCGCTACGAAATTCGTTGCAGCGTATTTTTAATGCTGTAATAACAATATATGTTGGACTGGGTATTGAACTGGAACACAAATTTTCTAGGGCTGCGAGTGGCATGAGACGCTTAAAGCGGTGGTGTTTTGTCTTCTGCCTTCCTCCTCATCTGCAACAACGTTCTTCGTTATTGTTCGAGCTCGCGACCAATAGCGAGGCAGCGGTTGTTCTTTTGCGGGCGAGCATTCACCTTGGCGCCCGCAGGATGATGGATCTGAATCAGGGCAGACTACTGCGGGCGCGTGCGTTCATATCCGAGGGACCGGGCAGGCGCTCGGATTAAGAAGCATGTCCAGCCAGTGCGGGCACAGGCACGGGACGTGGACGCGCCTTTGCTAACATTAAAGGCATCACGGTTGTCAACCTCGATGATAACAAGGGAAACCTGGACTTGTTCGTACTTAGCGAAAAGGGAAACTGTGGGCATTGGGTCTGTGTGTCGACTCCCCCGCGAACGGGAGAATCGGACGAGTTGGCACACAGACTAGGATGCGGTCAGAGGTGCCCGTTGTTCCTTTTCAACAGCGTGTGTGTCGTTGTTACCTTTTCTCAACATCCTTTGTATTTTTTCTTACAAATTTTTCAATTTAACTTCCTCTTTTGATGAATGTCGTGTGTCCATCTGATTCCTTGCCTTATCTGACGATTAGACTGTTCAGCGGGAAATTATCGTCGGTGAAGACGCATGGAGGCCAAACGCCCTTTTTTCTTCTTTCTTCTTAGGTTACGTCCTTTTTGTTGCAAGCAAGGAGTAGTCTTACGAGCACAAGAAATACGCATCCACCCCACCCGCCGACGCTTGACGGTGGGAGGGACTTCGCGCGCCACGCACACCCACTTAACGCTCCGTGTACAAACAATGATTTCCACTCATGTATTGAAGTGTTTAAACAACAAAACAGGGTAGATCAAATGCGGTACAGGGTATCTCAATCAGCCATGCAGACTTCTCGGATGTAATTTACTAAGGGTGTTGTGCCGATTTCACAAGGCCCGCGTCGGCAATGAGGCGGGCCCGCCCATGATGACCGGGGATCGCTTGACATGTTCCGGCCTGGCCGTTGTCCGGGTGGCCGAGGTGGAGGAGACGGCGGGGACAGTAAAGGTGGAAGTTGAGGCAGGCATCTTGTGGATTGTTTGAGTTGTTAGGAAGATGGTGAAGTCGAGCTGTTGGGCTGTTGAGGTGTTGCGCAGTGGGAGGTGAGAATGGAATGGAGAAGGCCCAAGTTTTTTATCGCGTTGGCTATGCGATGGATGTTGATAGGCGAGGATAATGAGGGTTGAGGTGGCCGTTAAGGCCACGATTAGATAAGGTTTGGCGAAAGCTGACGTGGCTCCGAACGTCCACGCCGTTGAACTGCGGCCATCTGGCGTACCTGACGGGCATAACCCTCCAACCTTCTGTAGCCACGTTAACCTATGGAACCTTTGCTTACTAAAAATACTGCGGGTGCGCCCCATTCTTTCATGCTTCGCGCTCACAACCCTCAGTAACAACTCTTCTACCAGCATCAACATGCCCACGTCCAATTCCAACACCGTCTCCTCCTCTCCGGCCGTCGCCGTCGTCCCCGCTAAGCCCGAGCATGTCAAGCAATCCCCGGTCTACCTCGGCGGGCTTGGCTCGATGCCTACCCGCGTCTTGTAACGAGAGCAAAACTGATCGTGATGGTGATGAGCAAGATACCGCATGTTCTGTCTATCGTGCTTTCCTCTCATGTTGTTTTTCGTGTCGCAATGGTATTGTATAATTATAAACACGCGCATATAGGTTAAATACACTTGCACAATATAATCTAAAGATGCTCTTGTGTTTCTCCATCTGGTCCGTTAGACACAACTAGTGGAGAAAGAATCTTGTTGTTCATGCGACAATTGTGAATGCGCTCTTGTTTAGAGCGACATAGAATGCGTGAAGATAGCTCCGTGCACATGTAGTCTCAGAAGCAATTGTTTGTAGTCTCAGAAGCAACAATTGCAATCAAATGGACACAAAGGCGTATCTAACGTTGCGAACCGGAACACCAACAGTTAGTTTTACAACCACCGACGATAAATTAGCAGGAGAATGATACCTCCATTCCCTTCCCCAATCTTCAAATCCTTCACGTCATATAACGGCATCCCGTCATCCGTCGTCCTAGTCGTCTTCGCACCCCTGCTATCCCCGAAACCATCATCGTCGGCCGCCTTCCTCCTCTGCGCATCCTTGGCCTGAGCCTTGCCGCGCTCCTCCACCTGCTTCAAGTTCGAATGATCCACGGTCTCGACGGCCGACGACGAAACCCCGTTCGAGACCGGCAGCGACGAGACGTTCGATAGCGCTTGCTGTTGAATTTTTCGCTTCTTCTTGCTCTTCGCGGGGGCTCCTGGGGCGGCTACTGCGGCGGAAGAGGAAGCTGCGGTGGTTGCCAGTGGCTTTGAGGTCGAAGCTGACGATGAGACAGCCCCCGGCTGCTTCCGCTTCCTCGGCACACTGAAGATGTCGTCGATCTCAGCTGCTGCCGACGCAGCCGGCCCTCGCTCGGGAGCGGTCGTTGAGAAGGCCTCTTTCTTCTTTCCCTTCGACTTCATCAAGCGATGTTTGACGGCGGTAGTCAACCATCGTTAGTAGGCCATCGGCGGCAGCAATGGCGATTCCGCGCCGCTGCCGTACGCTGAGAATCAATGCCTATTACAAATCCGGAGGCACGACGGGCCGGTCCTCATGGTGATCAATACCATCGAGGAACAATGGCGGATTCTCATTGTAAATCCCGTACCCTTTTCTCATTCACTGAAGACTCAACGCACGACCGTCAGACGGCTGGAGGACCGTCACGCTGCTGGGAGACCTCGTCATCCGCCGGGAACGAAACCTATCGCGCGGTCGAAACGTTGCTCGCGCGTTGTCGTTGCGTGAAGGTGAGGCCTTACCATCACGGCGAGAGTACCGCGAGGTGCCTAATCCGTCGCGTTGAACTAGACTCGGGACGCTCGCGACCTGTACAGCAGCCGCGGTTGAAGCCGAACGGGTGGCCCGCTGCCATTGAGGCTGTCTTCGAACGCACACCACAGATTCCTTTGAGGCTGGAAAGATGAAGGGAGAGGGGAACAGCCCCGCGAGTCCTAAGGCGGAGCACGGCGCGCTGCTGCCGACGTCCCTCGCGGACGGTTGGGTTGAGCGCCTAACGAAATTCTACCTGATCCCCGAAGGCCCCTTCCTTGCCAACTGGGACCGTTTCATGGTCCTCGTCACGGTCGCCAACTGCGTCCTCCTCTCCTTCATGTCCGCCTTCAAGTTCCACAATGTCGCTTCGTGGATCGTCTGCTATCTCATCGACGCCCTCTTCCTGGTCGATATCTACATCAAGTTCCACGTCGCGTACCTGCAGTCCGGCTTCTGGGTTGTCTTCCCGAAGGAGATGGCCGTCTATTACCTTAACTCATACGAGTTCCGGTACGACATCCTCTGCAGCATACCGACGGACGTCATCGCGCTGGGTTGGGCGGGCCAGGGG
>JADGJL010000675.1:0-15792 GCA_027600665.1 Irineochytrium annulatum
TTTTGATTGTGACTCTAATTTTGCTGGTGAGACGTATGAGCCTCTAGTTCTTCCTCACTTCCATGAGCGCTCATTCATCTTATCTTGGTTTTGTCGGCGAGATCTCCTCCAGTTCCTGTCTTCTTTTCGGCCATGTCGTTTATTGCTAGCTCATCTACCTGGTTTGGACCTATTCTTGTTCGCTATATGTAGTGCCTCTGTTGTTTTTCTGAACATGAAGCTGTTTGCTCTTACAAATAAAACGTTTGAAAAGATGTTCTTTCATTGACGAATGTATCAACGTTTCGCAGGACCATCATCACAGCTAGCACCTTAATCAATGTGTACTTACATGCAGGGCTGGACGCATTGTATATATTGAGATTGATCATCGTCGCACACAACTAAAAATGATTATGCCCGCTTGATTAGACTTATTGTATCTGGAGAGTTCTGTGCTGGGGCGCAACTCTTCTATCGGCTAGAAGGGCTTTCAGCTTATCAACATAGTCCAAGGTCGTTCGACTCTTCACCGCCGCTAGGCTTGTGACCCACTTTCAATCCTTTCGGACTTGGCGGCCCATAAGAATATCAGTTATCAATCTAATTGTGAAGAATGTTTTAATATTGGAAAAAAAAAAGATGAGTGCAAGAAGCTGAAATGGCTGATGCAACGACAAATATCAGAGGCTGCAGATGTACTGAAAGTGCGGCCACCACAATACCAAACTGACGATAGGAAGGAAGATAGAGTAAACGGGCCTTCATAGTTGTAACTTCGAACTTCAATTGGAAAACGCTGTAGTCGCTGACAAGTATTTTTTGCTTGATTTGGGCAATCTCTGCCTCCATCGCGCGCATGCCACGTTACGGTCGCGTCAAGCGGCGGTGTTCGAGGCCTGCCGCGTCAGTTCAGGTTTGCATTAGAGAGAATCGGAGACAAATTTAACGTATCTTTCGCGATCGCCGCTTAGGAACATCAGTGAGGGCATCCGTGAGGTCGAGGTTCTGTGAAAGATCTTTTCGAAGATCTTCCAGTGCGCCTTCAATTCAAGGTTTTCGAAATCTTCCAGCGTGCCTTCAATTTAAGGTCAGCTTAGAGGTATGACGGGAGCGGATGCTGGTGGACATACCGAACGCGTGGGCCGCGGCCACGAGGACAGCAGCTATGTAGGAATATCAGCAGGAGTCTTTTATGACAGTGCTGACAATTCCTACAATTCCTACAATTCCTACCACAAACGTTTCAAGCATGAGATGGTGCTGACAATTCCGACACAACCACTCGATACACGAGCCACGTCCCCTTCACACCACGAGCACGAACACGAGCGTATGATAGTGGAAGGAACTGCCAAGCACGATGGTGCTCTGCCACCAGGACACGAGCACGTTAAAGGCCCTTTGACCCCAAATTCACGATATCGACCGCGCCCCCTTCACCAACACAGACATGGACGGATCCCTCGCCGAGCATTCCCACGTCGGCCTCGACAAGCACCGCCCGCTGCTCTCGCAACCTGATCGTTCACCAACATGGCCATCGCGCAAGCCGTCGCTCATGCTGCCCGTCGGCGTGAAGGAGAAACTGTCCGTTGAAGAGGTCTGTGAAGGCTCTTCGTTACGCACAGTCACTGCTGTTGCATCCTAAATATGCACTCCGGAATTTTTAGTCCGTCGCAGCCACGATCGCGGCCGATACAATTGCCGAAGTCGAACGACTTTTGCTGGACAAACAAGTACGGGATGATGCCAAGAAGAAGAAGGGAGAGCTGAAGAAGGATCACGTCGAATTCAAGTTCGAGGAGGCAGCCAAGGCCGCCATCACCGACCTCGCCAAGGAGCTGGGCCTTCACCATGCTGGTTGGCTTCGCAAGATGTTTCCCGACATCTGGAGCCAGAACAACTTTTCTTTGTCGGTGTTCGTCGTCGATGGCAACGCCAAACATATACACTACCAAATGAAAAAGCTCGTGCCGTATCTTTCAACATATAAGTCGAACTCGCTGGAGCAACACCCCGTCCGCGCGATGATTAAGACCTTTCGAGCCGTAAGCGGGAACACATCGAAGCGGTATTATGTGGCGATGTTCGGAGCTGCAGTGCGTATAGCCCTTGAGAAGGGCAAGACATCCGTAAATCCTGGTCATAATGTATGCTACTGTTTAAGTATCACGAACAGGACTTACCATCACTCTAGTCTTTGGCGATGGCTGTACCTCGGCTGGAGTCACCGTCGGCGGCGATGGCCCTGCCTGGATCGATGAGTCGGGTCGGTTTCACAAAATCTCATTGATTACACTTACAATGGTAGCAGGAGGAGGATGCGCCACCGGCCTACGTAGATGGGGGCGATAACCAGCGCGTCGCTTTGATGCTTAGGGCTCTGACTGGCGAGCTGCATGATGCTGCCGGACGGCAGGTTCATTCGATAGCCGACCGGGTGGACGTTAATCCCCGGCAACTTACTGCGATCACCGCGACCGGCGATCTCCGCCCGCGGCAAGAGGCCTTGATGCCGTCCGCTACAGCCGGATCCGCGACGGTTACCTACGAAACGGCTGTGGAGACTGTAGATCCGGACGGCGTCGCGCTGGAGCGTTCGGACACTTCCGACCCTGAGCTCGCGGTCACGTCCGAGGCGGAGCATGGTGTCCATGGTGAGAGTCGAACTGAGCAAATGGGTGGTGCCGCTCGGGACGACCATATTGGAATCGCAGCTGCGACGGGGACAATTCTGAGGCCGGGAGCTAGTGAGAAGAAGCCCGCTGCGTTTCCTTAGTGACTTTTTTTACTGATTTCGCTCTTAGATGCCGATTCGACGAGTACCCCGTCTTGTGCGGAATCGGAGTGGGTTGTGGTGGGCACTGAAGACTCATCGGACGCATCAGATCGAAGTGTCGAAGACTCGAAACCTGATGCTATCAGCAGCGACGATGACCAGGTGGATATATTACGACATAATACGGGGCTAACCTTTTTTATTTTTTCGCTCGGAGGCCATCGACGCCGTTCTGGCCGGGAACGCGGACGGGCCGGCGCCGGCTGACGCCGCAGTCGACATAGTAGAGATCTTTGACCTACTCCACTCCATCCAGGGGCAAGCGCGGATGGGCGGCGGTGACGAGGAGGATGACGTTTTTCTGGCCGGCGACGATGGCAGCTGTGGCGGCGACGACGTTCATCACGACCAGAGCATGTCTGTCACAAGTGCCATTGAAGTTCTTTCTGGCCTTCCGCCGCGAGCCCTGCTGGCGGCTGTGAAGAAAATCGTGCAGGCGGCGAATGAGAAGAGAAGGGGTCAAGGCGGAGGTACGTGAACGCCGCAACACTTCACGTTCTAACTGCGAAGAAGAGCAAGGTCCATCAAAGAAATCAAAGACTTCTCGAGATGGCCAAGGGGTTGGGAGTTCTTCAACTACGCCGCTCTCGGGTGGTGTCGGTAGCCAGCGCGGTGAAGGAGCCGGCGACGACGATGGGGATCGCGGCGACAAAGGAGGTGGAGGCGGCGAACATCAATATGGTGGCGAAAACAGCAAGAAAAAGAAGAAAGGAGATGTCAGGCCTTGTAAGATGGACTGCCGAGGCAAGTGTTCATTTCGGCTTTCACTTGTTTCACTCACGATGCTCGTTTTCCAGACGAGAACGATCATTGCAAAAAGATAGAAATTCAAGACAGATGCACAAAGTACTGCTTCGCGGGTGAAACTAAGGGTAAGGTTTATAATCAGCTAATATCTGACGCTATGTAGTGGTGCGCGAGAAGCACAAACGAGTGTTCTGTAAGTGCGGAAACTTCAAGGACAGAAATGGGAAAGAAGGGGGAACTATGACGCAATGGTTGGATCATTGCAAGGGCAATAAGAACCAAAAAAATTCCTTTACCAAACAGCAAGACTTCTTCGCCCGCGGGGTAGATACCCATTGCTTTTGCACTTGCTAACGTTTTGTCCAAGGGCTGTCTCGAATCCTCCTTTCACGTACGCTACATCAGGCCTTTTTCATGTGATGCTAATTAAGTTTGACAGGCCTTAACTGGCAACCAGTGTGCTAAAAAGTCGCTAAGAGGAAATGACGCTTTGATGAAAGAGTTTACGGTATGATCGGTCTGTGGACTGCACTAATTCTACTTATAAGAAAATGTGTAAAACGTTTAAAACGCTGTCAGAACAACCGATTAATGGGACCTCACCAGGTTCGCAACACTTCGGTCCTTACGAGGTGCAACGACTTGTAAAAGAAACACTCGGAGCCCGCGCTTCTGGTCTTACCCAAGCCGACCATGGTATTTCGCGTAGCTTCCTGAAACGCTCTTGCACCGCCGCTGAGGCAATAATGTTGCAAACTGCAGAAGCCATTTTTTGGAGGCTTGAGAAAGTAAACCAGATTAAAGGCAAGCAAAGAACTTCAGCTGTTGAGGTATGACGCCGCTTTTTGTCGAATACCGTAAAGCTAAACTCGTGTTACAAGAACTTTTCCTCAAGTGGTGAGGGGAACCCGAGCGGTTCCAGCGTCAGCGATGCGCTATTTTATCCCAATGACAGCAACTGCGGCATGACGGGATTAAGGTCCGACACGGCCATCGGCGAGCTGCCACTGTCCAACGACGATGTGACGTTGTTGGGGATGCCTTACCACGGGGGCCCAAATTATCACGACGCGAATGTTTCGGCCTGGGCCAATTACAGGAGTGAGGACTCGCTGTGGGACTTGAAAGACGACATCATCGCGCCGCTCTCTTCTCCGGAGTTGAATATCTCATCCGCACCGTTCGAGAAACTTTTATTGTCGACGCAGGACGATTTCGCGATGGCGATGGTCCCAGGGGTACCTTCCAAGTTACCCAACGTCGCGTCTCAAGCTCAGCAGATGTTTGGCCATAGCGCCAGCTTCACGCCCGGCTCAAGATGTGCATCAAGCTCGATCAGTGTAGCCTTGGGTCAAGGTGTACTCAGTGATTTCTATCATAGCAATAGCAATGCCGTGGCCCCCGCTTTGGAAGGTTCCATGCAGCCACCGCTAAGGCCCGTGGTTGATGAGGCAGTGTCAACGACACCGGCGCACAATCACCGGGCGGATCATAATACGCTGATATCATGGGGAGACGGGCAGAACGTCGAGATGGCGTCGTTTCCGGACGCTATTGGGACAGGTATATTCTTCATCTACATCTTGTCGACGGTGGGGTGTGCTGACAATGTTAAAAGAGCGCACGATGATTGGCGGAACCGGTGCAGTTCAAACGCCAGCATCAACCGTGAGCCAGTACGCTAGCGCGGCGTCGACTGTTCGCTCTATTTCTACGATTTCGACCTTTCCATCTCCTGAAAGCATCATGTTCGCGCCCAGCCCGTTCACCGCTACCACTTGGCACGAACAGAGTCCGTGGGAACAACGCATTAATGCGCTGGGGCAGTGCATTGTTGCGCAGGAACAACGCATAATTGCGCTCGAGTCGCAAGTTGAGCAACTTTGTCGGCAGCCAAGCCGTGAGGACCTGGAGGCCATCGTAAAAGCTCAATTGGTCGACCTTTTGAGGCGCATGGCCGACAGTTCGCTATGAGCCTTCCGCCAGGCTGGTGTTGCCGCCGCGCGGGGTTTTTATGTTCTTTCGCTGATTCGTGCCTGTGGTAAGGACAGTATCTTCCTTCCTTCTTTTTTTCTTGTTTTTTTTTTGCCTTATCTTGTCTCGTTGTATATAATGGTTGTATAAACGCGGCAGACCTGCCGTTTGTGGACTATTGATAACTCCCCCTGTCTCTGTAGCATCGTGTCGTTCGTTAAAAGTTTGGTCAGTAATACCAGTCACCTTTTCATGAAACGCTACACCTTAACCATCTCAGAGATATGTACAAAAGGGACATACCCGTAAAACAGTGGACTTGCAAATCACAGATTTACGCGGCGTGGTGATCACTTCCGCTTCCCCTGCAGAGGATGGTAACAGGGCCTCGAACTCGGCAATCCCCTAGACCTTTTAAAGTCGGTGACTCTCGTAAATCACGACCATCTTGCAGGTCGACTCACCTCGCACCACAGCCCACCTGCGCCTCTGAATCCGTCCCTTCGCTCGTTCGCAGTGATGAGCGTCGCTTGCTTCGCCGCCCAGTGGGTGCGCCGCCTGGGCGCCGACGCCGGCCTACGGAGCCAGGTCCTCCACTCGCTCAGCCGGGGCAGGGCGTATGAGTCGGCTGAGAGGCTGGTCGTGTTTATGGTGCGTCAACTCTTCACGCGTTCTCGCTCCCAAATTGACGCGTACTCGGCTGGGCAGGTTGATATATCGGGATACTCGAAGATGGCCGCGGACTTGGTATGCTCGAGTACTGCTAGTCGATGCACACGATGTTTTCTCTGTCTAACTACTTGATATCGCCTGTACAGACTATCTTGGGCAAGATCGCATCGGAGCTGATAACGCGTAGCGTTGGGGCGTTCTTGAACAACGTAGGTTCCGTATTAAGGTGATACTACTAAATGCCGGCCAACTAGATTATCGAGGTTATCACGCTGTACAGGGGTGATATTATCCGATTTTTGGGTACGTACTGAACTCTGCTCTCTTTTGTCTTGTCAGCTGTTGTGTGGTTTGCTTGTTCTTGTTTACTCCGTGGACAGTGGACTTTCGTAAAGATGATTCTTCCGTAGGCGATGCCGTCCTTGTGGTCTTCACGCCCGAAGACGGCGCGGACGACCTCGGAGAGGCCGTCCTTCGCGCCACGGCGTGCTGCCTCCATATCGCTAGCCGATACGGCAGCATGGGGCTCGACATGTCCCTGGCAGAGCGGTCGCAGTCTGTGGTCGACAATGCGGTACCAGTGTGCCCCGCCACCCGCGAGCTTAAACTTCACTTCGCCATCACGGCCGGAGACGTTTCGAGGATCATTGTCGGGGACCCACAGGTGCGGTTGGACCACTGTATACACGGGCTATGCATTGCATCCCTCAGTGCCATTTTGGACGCGACGAGGCAAGGTGGGATTCGCTGACGCGTTGAGGTTATCAACATTATTAAGGCGAGATGGGAATGTCGGCCGACGCGTTTGCCTCGCTGGATTCAATGACGAAAGCGTTGATCCTCGATACCCACCCAGTGGAAAGCGAAAGCGGCGCCTGGCTTTTCTCGTCAACGTCGCTGCAGTCTCTTGGCGTTGCGCTTCTCTCGTGTGAAGGCCCCGGCTCGCGGACGGACCTCGACCTCGCGGAGCAATTCTATGATAGCTGGCTGCCGGAAACTGCCGCCGCTTCCGCGGATCCGGGTCGTGTCGACGAGGACTTTGTGCGGTTGTTCGTGGACCAGTCTATGCTCCGCCGCATCGACGCCGGGACGGTCAGGGATAACGGTAGCGGCTTTCAGATCCGCAGGAGATCGCTGTCCGTTGGGACGTCGATGACGGGGCGGGTCCCGTCCGAGTTCAGGTCGATCTCAATTGTTTTCGTGTCTCTGCTGTTCCCTTTCTCGCTTGGGAAGGTCCAGGCTGTCATTAGGCGATTTTTAGATGCGCTAAAACTCTATGGAGGCGTTTATCAACAATATTCTGGTGCGTTGTCAATTCGAGCTTCTTGAGACAACGTGTTAACTTACCTTGCGCCTCTTTAGTGGATGACAAGGGCCAGACTCTTCTCGCCGCATTTGGCTTACCAGTACGTTCCCGAAAAGCTTCTCATTTCATGACGTCTGATTTTTATGAAACTTTACAATGCAGCCTTTTACACACGTCAACAATGCTGATCAATGCGTGAGGGCAATGTGCCACTTTATGGAAACGGTCGAGGCCATGCTTGACGGCTGGGATCATAAGGATTTCGCCATTTCCATTGCTACGGGGGAAACTCTTTGCACTAGAATTGGGAATGACAGCAGGAGCGATCCCGGACTTTTAGGTTTGATTGTCTGCACTACTCAACTTGCTATGAAGGCATCGCCGCTTCTAATATTCCTTGTAGGTGACGTTATCATCACGTCAGCCCGGCTGATGTCCCACTCAAAAAAATTCGGCATGCTTGTAATGGACGAGGTGACGTACGAAAGCGTGAAAAGCTCGCTACCAACTAAGGACCTCGGCTTCGTCAAAGTAAAGGGGAAGGAGAATGAGCTTCATATCTACGGACTTCCCTGTGTTCCGTCCACTGGTGCGTCTATAACCCACCAGCGCGAGTTTGGCTACGAGGAGGAGAGGGGCATCATCAAAGACCGTTTCCAGGAGTGGCTTACCGAGAGGAAGAGGACGGTGTTGTTCGTTGAGGCCGTTAGCGGAATGGGGAAGAGCTGCTTGGCGAAATTTTTGATAGACACAGCGAAGGCTAATGGGGCCATTTGCTGTCTAGTGCAAGGTATGATGATCTCGTGACGAGCGTCGTCTCAATTTTAAACAGGAAACGAAATGGAGCAGTGGCGGCCCTTCAGCGGCCTGCAAACCCTAGTCCGCTTTATTTTAAACTATGGTCGCGCCACCGTCGAATTAGCACCAGGCCAGCGGCCACGCCTGGGCTCTTCATCTACCTTTGTCTTTCAATCGACTTCCACCGTGGCAGCAGGAGGTCACGACCGTGCCAAGGCGGAAATGACCCGCAGCGTGATGGGCTTCCTCACTAAAGTCGGGGTCGACGCGGATTTGGCGCCGCTCCTGGCCATGGTGTCGCCTTCGCGTTTGGCCATGGATGACACGCCGCGGACGAAAGGGATGGACGAACAGGCAAAGATAAACGTGTTGAGGGGCATGATCGTCAAGATTGTTGGGTTCTTGGTGCAGACGAACCCCGTCGTCTTTGTCTTCGATGACGCGCAGTGGCTCGACTCAAAGACGCTGGAGATCCTGGTCCTGCTTAGCCGGTTCTGTCCCAAGGTACGTTAACTTTGCTTGTGTCCCTATGTTGAGTGGTCCCTTCCGTTAGATTTTCCTGCAGATCCTGTCCAGACCTATCAGTGAATCATTAAATAAAGCGCTTCAGGGTGTGACGCTTCTGCCTGAAACATCGCACATGGTCTTGAAAGGGCTGTCGTCGAAGGATGCTTACGATATGATGGTGAAAATTTACGCTTCATGTCTTTAGTTCGCTTATCCTTTGTCAGCTGTGGCGTTTTAAGAGGGCAACAGTTCCAGTCGTAGAGATTGACAAGAGTTTGGTAGAAGGTATGTCTTTCTGCTCACTGGCGCTTACAACTGATTGCCGTGTAGGCATTTACGAAAAGACGTCAGGAAACCCCGTGTTTCTTCAGATGATCCTTGACAGCTTGTTTGTTAAAATCGGGACCGACATCTTCATCACGGATGACGGTAAACTGAGAGTCAAGGGTGACGAGAGTGCTGTCCCGGTCCTCACAGAGCTCTCGGGGGCCGTTTTGTTTCAGTTCGATCGGCTGAACGCAACGCTCCAACAAATTCTTAAAGCAGCATCGGTGCTCGGGCAGGTAAGAACTAGGACGCAACTTAGTTCTCGATCATTATATCTGACGTTCTCCTTGTTTTGCTCTAGTATTTTCATCTGAGCGATGTCGTTAACATCGTTGACTTGGTAATAGACGAGGAAGAGGCCATTGAGGTCATTAAAGAGTGCGACCTGTTTCACTTCCTTATCCGCCCGAGCGACAGCGTCTCCCAACACACCATCGTGACACTCTCGGATACGAGCAGCGATATTACGCTTTCGTTTGACGACCCGAGGTTTCACTACTCGTTTCGTCATATCAGTATTATGAACGCGATATACGGTGCGTTTTACTTTAGCTTAAGCTGTGTAGCGAGGTCTACGAAGCAGCAAAGCGCCACACTTTTCTCTGTTCCCACTTTCTGACCAAAACCAGAGTCGTTTTCATTTGAAGAGCGCATCGGCATGAACAGAAATGTAGCCGAGAGACTCGAAGCGCTGTTGACGGATCACAACAGGCAGCTTCTGCTGCCTAGTATCGAGTTTCACTATTCCCGAACGCTTGAAGCCGATAAAATTGTCGACTACAAGGAGGAGCTCGGGTAAAATTTGCCACAGCCTTTTTGTTGTTCAAAGCGAGATTTATTAAGCTTCTTTCTACAATTAGATGCTCCCTCATCAGGTCCTTCCAATGCATTGAAGGCATCCAGATCCTTGAGTCTCTCCTAGCTTATGTCGCGGAGCTCAACGCGCAGAGCGAGTTTGCGCTCGACTTGGCGGCCGCATCCGTCAGCGTCGCTTTCGTCAACTCCGCGTCGTTTTCCCGCCGTCGACCGGTGCCTACGGTGACCCCTCTCCGACGCGCGAGGTGGCTCGCGCACCTGTGCTCGGGCTACTACGTCATGCGCCGATTCCCAAAGGAGCGGGAGGTTGGGATTGAGGCCTTTGAGCTGCTGTACGGCACTCGATGGCCGCGGTGCGAGCGGGAGGTGCGTAGAGCGTTGCGGCCGCTGAAGCTGCGGGCGCTGTGGCTGTGGCATGTAACGAGAAAGGGGTGGAGGGCGGACGCGAAGAAAGTTGGGATGGTGGACGTTGGTAAGAGCGCTGTACCTGTGGCGAGCAGTAATGTGGAGAACGTGGACGAGGACGCTGTCAGGCTTGAGGTGGCGATGCTCGTGTTGGGGACGTTAGTGGAGTGCTTTTCGCTGGACAGAAGCTTCTCGGCCGCGGAGATGTATTACGTGTTTCTCCAACACCTCGTGCTCGTCATCAAGCGCGCGGATAGGGTGACATGGTGAGTTCTTCATCTGGCAGTATGGGATACAGGCGGCTGACAGTAACGAACCTAGGTGCTGGCTTATGTACAAAATGCTCTACTTTTGCCATTTTTTTGCGCCAGGACTTCAGAGGGCCCTCGAGGCCGCCGCAAATGAGGCCGACCGTGGAGTGAATCATCCGAAGTACATGTTTACAAAGGCCGCCACGTACTTTTTTTCCCGCGATATTCTCGAGGGCGTGCCGCTCTTTGAGCGCTTTGCGCAGTTCTCCAAAACGCGAGGAGATCTAGGGAACGAGCTCTACGTGCTGTACGGCAGCTCGATCGTCAGACTGTTCGCAGGCGATCTGATGTACATCGTCGAGAAACCCTACCCGGTGTTTTGCTCGAGCCCCCTGTTGAAGGAAGACCTTATTATGGGCTTTAATTTCTCGGGCGGCATGCTACGGTGGGCGCTAGCAAAGGGCGAGGAGGACATGGTCGAGCTCCGCAAGTGGCGGGGGATCTACGAGCCCAAGGCACTCGGCCTGGCCGCGTTCCCGTACGCCAGGGGAGCGTATCCAATGCTGATGGCGTGGTGGGAGTGGTCGACGGCGGGGGGCGGGCAGTATCGCGGGCTGGAGTGGCTGAAGGCCTGCGCGGAGAAGGTCGACATACATGAGGTCGGCGTCACCGCGATGGATACACTCGCGACCATCCCGATTGCGGTGTGCGTGGCGCTCGACCCTCTGCGGTCCGGGTGCGCGTTGGAGTCGCCTGAGGCGTGGGCGGGTGAGGCTTTGCGCGAGTTCCGCAGGGCCGTTGCGGAGCTCGCCAAGAAGACGAGGGCATTTTTGAGGATGCGGGAGTACGTGCTGTGCTTTTGGAGCCTTCAGCTGCTGGACGCGGCGCTGGACGTCACGGCTGGGAAAGGACCGAGGGCGGCGAAGATGCTGAAGCGGCGTCTGTCAAGCGGAAGGAAGGATATCGAGGACCTCAAATTCTACAAGGGCGTATATTGCGGGCTCATCTCGAAATACTCGGTGGGAAGGGATGACAAGTTGATGCATCAAAACTTAGCTCGTAAAATCTTTACAGATATGGGCACGTCGCTCTTTCTGCGCTGGTTGGACAGTTGATGGCTGACGACGGGTAACCTGACGGAGGTCGCCTTTGTGATGTAGATAGACGGATGAACGAACGATTGTAGAGTAGTTTTATACCTTTTGCTGATACCATTTTAAATATTGTGTGTCCCCTGTATTGTGCTACGTTAATGTAAAGAAAGGCAGTAAATTGGATTAAGGTGGAACATTGCCCTCTTTCCGCTAGAGTGCTGGTGCCTGCAATGAGGGCAAGTTTTTTCAAAAAGCAACCCAGACGGAACTGAAGTCAACATCCTAATTAAGACAGCGAGCTTGATGTATTATGTGAACTTTAGAATAAGCACTGGTGGGATGCAAAGAGGAGGTTTAAATACAAGGAAGCTGACAGGCTTCGGTCAAGGGTGAAAAGCACAGAAACCTAGTCAGACTTTAGGTCCGCCATCTTTGAGTCAGTCTTTTCGAGAGTGGCCGCTTGCTTCTTCTTCTCCTTCATGGCGATGACATGCTCGATCGGTTTGTAGCTACCCATGATCGTGTCCCAGAGCCGGAAGTTGAGGGAGAAGTTGCAAAGCGGGTAGAGGTGGTGCATCTTTTGCGAGGTTCAGAGTCAGCGGTCATAACGAGCAATATCGGGTTAAGCAAATGAGCTGACCTCGTGATCCTCGTTAATCTGCGAGAGGTTGAACGGCGCGAAGACGCGATGCACGAGCGCGGTCGGCGACGCCAAGAAGTGGAACAGGGGCGAGTACCTGTACCCGCAGTGGCCATAGTTGAAGATGAGGGCCTGGTTAATGATAGCGAGCTCCCACGCCACTTTGTTATAGTGCGGCATGACGGTGCGATACACCTCGATGGACAGGATAATGATGGGCGCGATCAGAATCAGATTCTCGACAAAGGCCGCGTACGCCGTCGAGTACACGTTCAGCAACTTCTTCTCGTGGTGGTGCTTGTGCACATTGTTCCAGAGGAACTTATTCTTGTGCATCGTCCGGTGTCCCCAGAAGTACCACGTGTCGACCATGAGGAAGAGGAACATTTGGACCGCGAGGAGCTCCACGAGGTTCCACGAGTAAATGGTGATGGGCGCGACGCGGGAGTGGGAGAGCGCCTGGTAGAGGGAGACGGGCAGGGTGACGGAAGTGGTCGCGATTAGGGCTTGGACGATGTCGCGGTCGTCCGACGTGTCCTGGACGCGTTTGAGGACGCCGAGATAACCCATGAGCCTGAAGAACTGGTGTTGAAGCTCGGTGAGGATGAGGAAGCCGATGTTGGCGAAAAAACATCTATTTCGAAGGGGCACGTCAGTTCAAAGCCGCCTAGCAATGCAATGCAACGCGGAAAGGACGCGTACCGGACCAAAGTCCTGATAAGAATCTGCGCGGCCGACTCGGAGATGTAGTTGGACGAGGCCGCGTTGATGGAGCGGACGGTCGTGTTGAAAAGGTCGGGCGGGAGAGTGACGAAGCCGGACATGCTGCCAGAAAGCGATGAGGGCGTCAATGGAGACGGGGTTGCCAAGGGCGTCTGATATTTATCGACGGTCTCCTACATGGAGCGTCTCGGAGTGAGATCGCCAGCAAGACGGCCGGCCGCTTTGGGCCGAGATTTTACCGTGAGATCGCGTGGTCAACCGAAATCGCGTTGTGTCCATCTCTCATGGTTACTTAATTATGCAAAGCCGACAAAAATATAAAAATGATAGAGATTTTAGTTTAAGATTTTTAATATATATACTATTTTCTTTATCCAATGAATATGTACATCATAGCTGAGGAGATGCCCAGGAGAAAAAGTAATGGCGATAAACTTCAGGGCAACACCAACACTTACTCCGTGGTCGCTTGCGACTTTGATCGCCATTGGATGCGCCTCCGCAGCTCAAAAGCGTGGTGGTTTTGACTGAGTGCGCACGCTGGGACGCGCCGGGCGTGGGACTCGTGGTCTACGGTGTGGAGAAGAGGGAGTTAGTTGGTCACGGGCCGCGACAGAGGCGTTGGAGGGCAGCGGATTGTAAGATGTAGTTTAGGTCGGCTGTTACACGCAAGTATGGTTACCAATACGCGCCCTTCTTTGTCTTCCTATGTTGAAGCAGTGTTATTTTACCACCATCGTAGAGTCCGTTGGTCATATTGTTCAAGTACCTGTATTCCAATCATTCAATGCATTCGGACACGACGTCCGAAAAGCAGGCGCATCATGCCACGATACAACATCAACGCTGCCGCGATCAGGCGAGCGACTCCGACTTCATCGTCAACCTGTCCTCGATCCGCCGTCATCATCACGGAGCCCTGAGCACACCGACCCCCGCACCTTCCCCTATTCCCTGCTCCGCATCATACCTGCAATGACGGACGACCTTCATCTTACCAGTGCAGTGTCGACGCCCGGATCCTCGGTGGACGGCTGCGACGACCTCGTGCGCCAGGATAGCGCTATCTTTGACCTGCCGACACTGCAGGATCCAACGACGGACGTTGGGGACTTCGAGCCGGAGGTGTGTGGGGGGTGCAGCATCAAAAGGCTTCTTCACGAAAGCTGACTGTTTTGCCGGGGCAGGTCATTGTCGTCGGGGCGGGCGTGGCGGGATCGGCGCTGGCGACTGCGCTGGCGTCAGACGGCCGGAGAGTGGCCCTGATAGGTGAGAGAGAACTCGCGACTTCTGGCCCGCGTTGGATCGTAAAGCTGACATGTCATCGTCAGAGAGAGACTGGAAGGAGCCGGATCGGATTGTCGGCGAGCTGCTGCAGCCGGGCGGCGTCAAAGCACTGCAATTGCTTGGGATTGAAGGTACATTGCTCTTCAACTGCGTGTTTTCGGTGAGGCCCGTGCTAATGAAGCGCTACAGATTGCTTGCAGGGCATTGACGCGATCCGGGTGGACGGGTACGCCGTGTTCCAAACGGCCCAGACCGTGCACTTGCCCTACCCGAAGCGGGAGGACGCACCGCCGACGGGCTCGTCGTTCCATCACGGGCGGTTCATCATGAGGCTGAGGGAAAAGGCGCGGGGTTGCAAGAGGTGGGTTAAAGGAGACTGTTAGAGGCGTTCTGTTATGCTTGAGCTAAATGGTCTGGGTAAACGCGATAGCGTCCGGCCGATTGAGGGCACGGTCTCGTCTCTCATCTCGGATCCAGTCACGAATCGAGTGCTCGGCGTCACATACACGTCGAAGGTGGATGGCGTTTCGAAGGAGCGCGAGGTAAAAATTGGACAGGGAACCTTCAGTATTTATATCGTGACTCATTCCTTATACTACTAGATCTACGCCCCTCTCACGATCGTCGTCGATGGATGCTTCTCTAAATTTCGGAAGCTTTACATAACGAAGGAGGTCGAGTCAAAGTCAAACTTTGTCGGGTACGTCCTCACTTAATTCTATCAAGTTGGCATCTAACCAAGAGCTTCAATCGCTTTATATAGCTTTGTCCTCACCGACTGCAAGCTCCCCTTCCCCAACCACGGCCACGTCATCCTCGCCGATCCCTCTCCTATCCTTCTCTACCAGATCGGCACCCACGACACCCGTATCCTAGTCGACATTCCTGGTAAGCTCCCGAGCCAGGCTAACGGCGATCTTAAGGTGAGCAGCATCTCCTTCTCTCTCATATTTAACGCAACATCGAAAGGCGTACATGAAGTCGTTCGTCGGCCCCCAACTCCCCGAGTCGATTCGCCCCTCCTTCTTCTCCGCCCTTGACACGGAACGCATGCGCGTCATGCCCAACAGCTTCCTCCCGCCCACGACGAACAAGCAAGAAGGGCTCATCATGATGGGCGACGCCATGAACATGCGGCATCCCCTTACGGGCGGTGCGTTTTTCCCCTTCTCCTCTTCCTTTTCCCTTATTCGTAGTTGCTGAAGAGTTTACGTCTTAGGCGGCATGACGGTCGCACTGTGGGACGTCGTCCACGTCCGGAACCTCCTTTCGCAGACCAGCGTTCCCGATTACACGGACTCGCGCCTGATCGTGCGCCAAATGCGGACGCTGCACTGGCGAAGAAAGAACTTGTCATCCGTCGTCAACATCCTCGCGCAGGCGCTGTACGCGCTCTTCTCTGCTGGTGACAGTAAGTTATTCCC
>JADGJL010000676.1:3398-15771 GCA_027600665.1 Irineochytrium annulatum
TTTTTTTTTTTTTTATTCCTTTTTTTTTCTTTTTTTTTCGGTTTTTTTTTTTTAACTTTTTTTTTTTTTTTTCTTTTTTTTTTTTTTTTTCGTAATGTTCGTTTGGACCGCGTCCTCATTTATTGCGGCCAATTGATTTAATACTAGCGCACTGTTACAAGCGCAATACGACTTTGTCACTCTTCCACTTTTCCGACGAATCAGTATATTTGAAAGATGATGCAAAGGCAGGCAGCCAGAATATATACGTTGTTTTGGTGGCGACAAGAGAAGCAAGGAAGGTTAAAATACAGGCAACAAGCACCATTACTCCTTCATCTTAGCGACCTTCAACGAGTACTCCTGCACCTTCTCCACGGCGGCTTTGTCCTCCAGCTGCTTGACCCTCCCGACAACTCTCAAACCCGGGTGGACAAGAATAGCCTTGCCCAACCCCTGCTGGTCGACCCACGGATCGTCAGTCATCATAAACACGACCTCCTCCGCGATCACCCTTGGGTCCGACGCCAACAAAGGCAGCGCGATCTTGGCGGGCCACGTGATGAACCATGGGAAGTTGGCGTTCGACACGCTGTCGGTATTGACCATGCCCGGGAACGCGTGGATGAACCGGGGGGAGGTGTCTGTGGTCGTGTGGTGCCTGGCAAGGTCGTCCGTCATCATATCGACGAGCGTCGAATCGTACAGCGCTTGCTTCAGGAAGGAGAAGCCCTTCTCGACCTGGATGTCGTTCAGGTCCACCGTCGTCCCGTTCCCCGCGGACAGGATGCTGACGCAGCGGGCGCGTCCGTTGGGCTGGGCGGTCGCCATCAGCAGCGGAGTGAGGAGGCGGGCGATGACGAACTTGGAGAGATAGTTGAGCGCGAACGTCATCTGAATGCCCTCCTTCGTCACCCTCCTCGGCCCCACGTTCAGGTTCCCCGCCGTCATGAGCAACCCGTCCAACCCGGCGGTAGAGCTGTTTCCTCCGGGCTGGCCGCGGTGCGTGTGCAGGTCCCTGCACCAATCGCGAACCTCGTCGCACAGCGCCTTGCACTCGGAGGTCAGGCTCAAATCGTGCGGCTCGAACCTGTACTCAGGATCGCGGGCCGGTTCGCCTGTCGTCGATGCGGCATCGGCGCTGCCCTCGAGCGACGAGCTCGCCAGCCTGGCCGTGGTGTTCCTCAGGCGGTTCAAGTTGTGCTCATACGCGCTCCGGAGAGAGTCGAGCACCTTCTCGCCCTTCTCGCGGTTCCGGCCCGTGATGAATACCGACGCGCCGAGGGAGGCCAAGCGCTGGGCGGCGGCGGCGCCGATGCCCTGTGTGCCGCCGACGACGACGTAGGAGAGGCCCGAGAGGTTCAGGTTGTCGTTGGCCTCGCGGATCGTGGCCCCAGAGACGGTCGCGAAGAGGCTGTTGATGAGATCCATGGTCGGACGTCGGATGGGAACGATGGCGCGGGTCGGGACGAGAGGGCTGCGGCCGGCTGGAGGCTTGCAGAAGACGGCTGTCGGGAGTCGGCTGAGAAGGGAGACCACGCAGCGGCGCGACATGCACAGCAGAGGATGCGAGGTCGCTGCAGACGAGCGATCGAATCTCTTCCTCGTGTCCGAGACAACCGGCCGGACATGCCTTTGTTACTCGCTACCCCGACAGAGGTAGCCGCACCGCGCTCGGTGAGCTGCCTGCTGTTGTCAGCAGTCCAAAAGGCCTGGTCATCCTTTCCTTCCCACACGCCGCGTAAATCACTCGCGCGCATCGAGACTCTCCGAACGCGACGCGTAGCCACTCGTGGCCGGATGAGACGCGCGCGATGAAGGCCGCATCGCCGCGCTGCCCTATCCTGGTCATCCTGCCGCCAGTCATCTCGACGACGGTCGCGTTCGGCCAGGCAACGGCCGCGGCGCTCCTGATCATCCATTTCGCGTTCCGGTTTGGTTGCGTCGGCGACGTGGCTGCGGACCCGTCGTTCATCGCCACGGGTGACGGCAACGACGCGGCCTCGACGACTCCGACATCGATGCCGTACGCGGACTCAACAATCGTCTTTGGGCTTCTCACCGTTCATCTGTCCAAGTACATCTGCTATTCTGTTGCCGCCAAGAACAAGTACGCCGTCGGGCCGGTGTTCGACTCGGCCGTTATCTCGCTGGTGGCGTTCGCGGTCTTGTCCGGCGTCTGGGTCAGCTGCAAGAGCATGAACCCAGTGTCCTTCATCTATGCCGTTCGTACTTTGCGCTTGGACACAAGCAAGGCATGGCATGCTAACGTTGCTGGAACAGGCGCTGCTGCCCGGCATCGTGATCACAAACGTGTTCTTCGCACCGCTGGGATTTCAGTGGAAGAACGGAGATTCTCTTGTTGCGAACATGACCAGGAGCGTGATGAACGCCATTTTCCTCGTGTTCTTCGTTGAGTTGAACCTTACTGCGATGGTGACCATGTTTATTATGGCCAACATGCACTACAAGTCTCTGGCCGGCGACGGTACAAATGCCAACTCCCTCAGCTCCTGGCTATATGGGACAATCATGGCTTTCGGGTAGGCACAGCCGGGACCATTTTTGCGACCTAACGGTTGCGATTGCTCAATAGCGCTCCTTTTATCAAGTTTTTCAATGTGCAACTTCAACAAAAGGTTATTGGCATCTGTAAGTGCATTGAGTTGAGTGGACACACTTTCGAAAAGTCTTACTCCTGCAAACAGGGCAGACGCCCGAAAGACTTACGAGCAAAGAGGAGGAGGCAAACATCCACAGGGCCCAAATAATCTACGGGATGAAGGATGACGTGCACTGGGCCGTCGCCGCAAATGGGCTGACATTGCGCTCGTCTCTTGACTCTCTATTTTACATCTCCGCAAGCGAGTCGCTTGCGATCACACTCATTCAAAGAATCGCCATGTGCCTGCATTTCCGATGGAAGCGGAAAAGGGAAGCACGACGAGCCGACATCATTGATGCAGAAGCCGTGGAAGTCGGGAAACCCGCTGTCGTGATTAGGAATGCCAAGCATATTGAGAAGGCAGCAACATTTATTACGGCGCCTGTCGCCGTAAACGAAGCAGGTATAATGTTTTGAATCCTCACTATACTCGTGCGTAGTTGGGTGAGCGCCAAAAGCTAATGCTTGTAATCCCGTCATAGGGAGATTAACGTCGCTCATCGATATTACGGACGCTCATACCGGCAACCGAGGCTTTGCCGCGGAAGCTTTTGGCGCGAAGAAGGCCATCAGCAACCTCGCCAAGACTGCCGGCACGGGACTAGACGTGCTCCAGCAGCCAGAGATTCCATTTATCCCGCTTGACCCAGCCGTCAAGTACGGCCACGCCGCCATCGGCGTAATGACCTCCGAGACCGCCGGCCGGCTGTGCGCGTACATTATCATCATCGCCCTCGTGACGATCCCGGACGCCTCCTCCTGGTCGTCTTGGGCCGGCCCTCTCACGACCGCCCAGACGTCCGTCCGGCTCGCGTTCTTACTCGTCGGCGGCACCTTGGTGGACGCCGTCGCGGCTGCATTCGAGGCTTGCTATCTCGGGCTGGATTACCGAGAGTCCGTGACGCATTTCACAAAAGTGGCGGGCGTGTCGTGGAGCGGGTTCGCGTTCGTGTTTTTCAGCGCGGTCGTGACGGTTGCTGGGTATTATATCATTGCGGACGCTGGCGTCGTGGTGGAGGTTGCGGGTTATCAGAGAGGACGGAAATTTTGACTGGGGTTTTGGGACAGTGGTCGATATATATTGAGCTTGCAGAACTGAACGAAAAGGAGCTTTGGGATGGATTTATCGTTGCCTGGACATATTTTGCAAGAAACCTGTCGCTCGAGAGCCAGGCGGGTGATGTCAATAATACGTTCAACATGTATAAGATGCTATTGATATTTGGCACCTTGCAGAATCTGATATTCAGTGCTGCATATTTTTAACATGTAATTTGCAACCATTATTACGGATTGGCTCAGGTGGGAGAAAGCGCTCATGCTATCGCTCCCATTCTGGCGTTCTGAATCGGCGTCCGCACAGATCTCCTTTTTGGATGTAAGTGCGAGAGAATAAATGATGAAAGTCCTTTACGGATCCGTTAGCGATTGACGCGTCCTTTCTCAAAGAACAATAGCGAGCTACAAAGAGCTGGTTCTTAAGAGAAAAGGGAAAGAAACGGCGCCAACAAGAGTGAAATGTTTCGAAGAAGAGCAGGCAAAGAAGCCGGGATAAGCGAAGAAGGAAGAAAGTAAAAGCAGGAAGAAAGAAGCATAACATAAGTAAAGAAAGTAAAATAAAAAAAGATAAGTGTGCAAAACAGAAGAATTGCAGTAGACAACTTAAGACAATAAGACAAGTCTCTGGAGCCGACACGGTAAGCGTCAAGGATCTCCAGCAGGGTGTAGACGTAAATCTCCTTCACCAAACTATCACATCCGAGCTCACATCTGAGACCCGTTGACCCCACGCTCGCGGACGAAGGACGCGCCCGCCAATGAAGCCCGCGTCGCCTCTGTACCCTATTCTGGTCATCCTGCCGCCCATAATCGCGACGGCGCTGGGGTTTGGCCTCGCGACGGCCGCGGTGCTCGTGGTCATCCACTTCGCGTTCCGGCTCGGGTGCGTCGGCGACGTCGCCATTGACGCGTCAGTCCTCAGCGACGCGTCCGCGGCGGCCACCAGGTCGATGCCGTACGCGGACTCCGCCGCCGTCTTCGGGTTTCTGACCGTCCATGTGTCCGAGTACATGTCCTTCTCGGTCATAGCGAAGAACATGTACGCCATGGGCCCTATACTCGACTCGGTCTTTATCGCAGTAGCTGGGTTCGCGGCCCTGTCCGGCGTGTGGGTTGCCTCCAAGGGAATGACCGCCGTGTCATTCTTGTATGAGGTTTGTGTCATTTTCCGTTCGCGATCTTGGCGTGCTAACGTTGCTGGCGACAGGCGCTGCTACCCGGTATTGCTACTATTCAAGTGTTCTTCTCACCGCTTTCCTTCCAATGGAAGAACGGAGACTCTCTGCTAGCGAACGTAATCAGGAGCGTTATAAACACCCTTTTCATGGTGTTTTTTGTTGAACTAAACTTGACGGCGATGGTGACTATGTTTATCGCCGGGAATATGCGTTACAAGTTACTGGCCGACGACGATGCAAATGTCGAGTCTCTCAATTCATGGCTGTATGGGACGATCATCGCCTTTGGGTAAGCAAGCAGAGATTTTTTGCGATCTAACATTTGAGCATTCCTCAGCGCTCCTCTTTTCAAGTTCTTCAATGTGTATATTCAGCAGAATGTATTTGGTATCTGTAAGTTCAGCAAGTGGTCAGCACCTGCAACGATTATCTTACTTTGCGAACAGGGAAGACACCTGAAGTGATTACGACCAAAGAGGAAGAAGCAAAAGTCCACTCGGCCCAGATTATTTATAAAATGAAGGACGACGTAAATTGGGCCGTCGCCGCCAACGTCCTCACGCTGCGCTCTCCCATAGACTCACTCTTCTACATCTCAGCAAGCGAGTCCCTTGCGCTCACGCTTATTCAAAGAATTGCCATGTGCCTGCATTTTCGGTGGAAGCGGATAAGAGAGGCAAGGCGTGTCGGCATTGTTGACGCAGAGACCACGGAAGTTGGGGAACCTGCCGTCCTGATTGCGGATGACAAGAAGCATATTGAGACGACAGTAGAACTATTGACGGCGCCTGTCTCCGTTAACGAAACAGGTACCATGATTCGCATCCTCACTGCTTTTGCGTTGTTTTCGTAAGTGCCAAAAGCTAATGGTTGCATTCCGGCCATAAAAGGACTAACGTCGCACATCGACATCACTGATGCGCACACCGGCAACCGAGGCTTCGCCGCGGAGGCCTTTGGCGCGAAGAAGACGACCAACAATTTCGCCAAGACTGCTGCGACGGGACTAGACGCGCTCCAGCAGCCAGAGGCTCCCTTTATACCGCTTGACCCAGCCGTTAAGTACGGCCACACCACCATGAGCATGATGACCTCCGAGACCGCCGGCCGGCTATGCGCGTACCTAATCATCATCGCCCTCGTGACGCTTCCGGACGCCTCCTCTTGGTCGTCGTGGGCCGGCCCTCTCACGACCGCCCAGGCGTCCGTCCGGCTCGCGTTCTTACTCGTCGGCGGCACCTTGGTCGATGCCGTCGCGGCCGCGTTTGAGGCTTCCTGGCTTGGGCTGGATTACCGGGAGTCCGTGAGGCATTTCACGAAAGAAGCGGGCCTCTCGTGGAACGGGTTCGCGTTCCTGTTCTTCAGCGCGGTCGTGACCGTTGTAGGGTATTATATCATTGCGGACGCAGGCGTCGTGATGGAGGTTGCGGGTTATCAAAGAGGACGGAAGTTTTGACGGGGGATTTGGGACAGTGTCGGAGGTAATTCAGCTTGCAGAACTGTATGAACGGGGTTTGGGAGGAATTCATGGTTTCCCGGACAATTATGCAAGAAACCTGTCGCTCGAGAGTCAGGCGGGCGGTGCACGTTTAACATGTACGGTATGCTATGTTGCGTTCTTTGCAGAAATATGATGTTCATTGCTGGATATGTTTTGCATGGATTGCAACCGTTACTCCCAACTGGCTCAGGAGAGCTTGGGTCAAAACGCCATGCTGGCGGCGTATTTATACTCTGCGTGTTTTCGCACTGAACGCGCTTATGCTATGGCTCTCTTCTCGCGTTCTGTTCGACAACCGCAGAGATTTTCTGATGGCAACCGTCGGAGATCTTCCACACGTAAATCTAATCCCCCAAGCTATCAGGTCCGAGACGACGCGTCGCCCCCGGCGCTCGCGGACGGAGGACACGCCCGCCAATGAAGCCCTCGTCGCCCCTCTACCCTATCCTGGTCATCCTGCCGCCCGTCATCGCGACGACGGTCGCATTCGGCCTCGCGACGGCCGTAACGCTCGTGGTCATCCACTTCACGTTCCGGCTCGGGTGCGTCGGCGACGTCACCACGGACGCGTCGCTCCTCAGCGACGCGTCCGCGACGACCACCGCGTCGATGCCGCACACGGAGTCTGCCGTCGTCTTTGGGCTCCTCACTGTCCATCTGTCCAAATACCTGTCCTACTCGACCGCCGCGAAAAACAAGTACGCCGTGAGCCCTCTGTTTGACTCGGCCTTTATCTCAGTCGTGGGGTTTGCGGTCCTGTCCGGCGTGTGGGTTGCTTGCAAGCAAATGACCGCTATCTCGTTCCTGTATGAGGTTTGTACCATTTCCATTCACGATCTTGGCGTGCTAACGGTGCTGGGGACAGGCGTTGTTGCCCGGTATCGCTATCATACACGTGTTCTTCTCACCTCTGGCCTTCCAGTGGAAGAACGGAGACGCTCTCCTGGCAAATTTGACCAGGAGCGTCGTTAACACCGTTCTCATCGTGTTTTTCATTGAAGTAAACCTGACGGCGATGGTGACGATGTTTATCGCCGGCAATATGCGCTACAAGTCACTGGCCGGCGACGACGCCAAAATCGACTCTCTCGATTCATGGCTGTATGGGACAATTATTGCCTTCGGGTAGGCAACCTGAAAATTTTCTGCGATTTTAACGTTAGAGCATTCACCAGCGCCCCCCTTATCAAATTCTTCAATGTGTATCTTCAGCAGAAAGTATTTGCTCTTTGTGAGTACAGCAAACTAGTTAACACTTGCAGCGATTATCTAACTTCGCGAACAGGGAAGACACCTGATGTGGTTACGACCAAAGAGGAAGAAGCGCGGGTCCACACGGCCCAAATTATTTACGTAATAAAGGACGACCTCAACTGGGCCGTCGCCGCCAACGTCCTCACGCTGCGCTCTCCCATCGACTCACTCTTCTACATCTCAGCGAGCGAGTCCCTTGCGCTCACGCTTATTCAAAGAATTGCCATGTGCCTGCATTTTCGATGGAAGCGGAAAAGAGAGGCAAGACGCATCAACATCGTTGATGCTGAGCCAGCGGATGTCGGGAAACCCGCCGCAGTGATTAAGGCCGTCAACAAGCAGGACGGGAATACGGCAGACTCTGTGACGGCGCTTCCGGTCGACGAAGCTACAGGTAACTGCTTTATTCGCATTTCACTTTCTGCCGCCAAGCGACGCAAGCTAATGCCAGTGCGCCATTCAATTCAGGAATAATAACGCCTGTTTGCGCCAACATAGGGGCACGCGATGCACAGGCCGCGGATGTCAAAAAAACCGTCTTCATGGCGGTTATTGTAGAATCGGAGCAGGCTAATACACCTTCGACGGCTCATGCCGGCTTTAGCGAAGCAGGTGAGACTTCGTTGCCGTTACTGCGGGCATAACTGACGACCAACTCGTCTATCGCGAATAGGTCGACTCACGCCGCTAATTGACATCGCTGATACCCACACTGGCAACCGCGGCTTCGCCGCGGAGGTCTTTGGCGCCAAGAAGTCCACCCACGACCTCACCAGGATCGCCACGGCATTGGGACCGCACGCGCGCCAACCTCCAGAGGTTCCGTTCATCCCGTTACACCCGGCCGTCAAGTACGGCCACACCGCCATGGGAATGATGGCCTCCGAGACCGCCGGCCGGCTGTGCGCGTACATAATCATCATCGCCCTCGTGACGCTCCCGCACGCCTCTTCGTGGTCGTCCTGGGCCGGTCCCCTCACGACCTCCCAGGCGTCCGTCCGCCTCGCGTTCTTGCTCGTCGGCGGCACCGCGGTGGACGCCGTCGCGTCCGCGTTTGAGGCTGGCTGGCTCGGGCTGGATTACCGGGATTCCGTGAGGCATTTCACAAAAGTGGCGGGCGTGTCGTGGAGCGGGTTCGCGTTCGTGTTCTTCATCGGGGTCGTGACGGTGGCGGGCTACTTGATCATCGCGGACGCGGGCGTCGTGGTGCATGTGGTGGGTTATCAGAGTGGGAGGAAGTTTTGAAGAAGGATGAGTTAGGGACGGTGTGGGTATACCCGAGCTTGCAGGTGGTTTATCACTGCGGAAGGACAAGGGATTGACGCGAGGTATAACGACCTCCAGCCGCACTCTCGTCGGCCCTAGGTCTGATGCGAACACCAATAATATACGCACTCGGCTTTTCTATCGTGCTACTATTATCGGATGATGTTTCCTTTGCAGAATGTACGCGTTGTTCTTAATGGATTCATTTCGTAGCTGTGTATGAGAACAGCGAATGCATGCACAGTTAGCAACACTTTCAAGAGCTCAGTAAAGCGGCGATAGCGGTCGAAGCGAGCGGTCGGAAGTTCGAGTGACTAATAACGGTCGGTTGTCGAGGTTGGCAGCTCCGGTTCATCCTTGATCGGTTCGTTCTCGTCCGAACTTACGTTCACTCATCTGCTGGCTCTCGACCGGGCCAATCCTCACCACCATATCCACGTCCCAGACGTCATGGTCTCGACCTGTCATACCTGCCTCTTCACTCCTCCTTCGGTCAATATCTGAGAAAGCTGTGTGATACATCTGATGGTCTCCAAAAGAACTCCATCTGCTACGGGATGGTGTCGTTAAAGACGAAATGGCTCTCGAGGACCTGCGGGAGAAGCATTCGCTTCGGAAGAAGTGGCAACGTGTGTTTGAGCGGGAGTGGGTCGCGCGAAAACAATCCAGTCGCGCGGTGCGCTTGCGTGGACAGCCCAAGACGACGAAGTGCTCAGGAAGTGCCGCGTTGAGGAGGGCCTCACGTTTGAGGAGATCTGGCGTCCTTTGAAGTCACCGCGGCGTGGGCGCGCCGTTGCTAGGAGATGGACGAAGTCAACGGCGAGTCTAGCCGGCCACGGTGGACCACAGAGGATGACAGTCTGCTGCTGAAGGCGCACAACGAGGAACATCTCAATTTGGATCAAATCAAGGCCCTTTACTTTCCAACGAAAACGATGGGGGCGATACTTTCTCGGTGGTACGACAGGTTCCCCACTGCTTACGGGTCGATGAGGGAAAGTGCGTCTCTCGCACCAAAAGCGTGGACGGTGGAGGAAGAAAAGCAATTGAGGCATAGCTGGGAAGTGGAGAGGCTTTCCATTGAGGCGGCAAAGGACAAATACTTTTCAGACCGCAAACTAAGTTTCGTGGCGAACAAACGGTTGAGACTAATCTCGAAGGCTTTCGCAAAGAAATGATGAGGTAAATTCTCCTTTGACGAATGCTCATTTAAAGGGTGCTTACAGCGCAAAACCGCACGATCTCCAGCTGTACGAAGCTTGAGGGTCGACAGCTCAGTAACATCATCGTGAATGCACATGCCGGATGATAATGACGTTAAACCGATTAGTGTCTTGGCCAACCATTAATATATGTGTTTAACACAAGCTTGCCGGAGGCTTGAATTAGGCGACGTCTTTTTGCAGGTTCTTCCCTCTGGTCTCTTCCCATGACCGTCCCCGATCCTCTTCCGAGCCTGTTGGACATTGGTAGGTGCCGGCCACGTCGAGGACACTGTTTTCTTAACGCGACGACCGACCGTCTTTCTCGCCAGCCCAGTCTTCGAGCTCCAACCCCGGAGGCCGGTTTCTCCCCGATGGCGACGTAGCAGTCGATCCCCCGGCGATCCCTCTCTCGGTGCCGGTAATTCGACTTACAATTCTTCTATCAATCCCCTTTATGACAATTGCAACGATGGTTCCAAGGATCCGAATGGGATGACGACCAAAGGTGTCCGCCTCTCTTTCATTGATGCTTTCATCAACGCCTGCGGTGGCCGAGAGGCTCTGGCGGGCAAGACGACCTCAGTCATCGCAGAAGATTTAATCAAGCCGATGACGCTCGCGACGCGTCAGTCCGTCGTCGCGGTGCTGGAGTCCTCGCCCGTCGTGGCCGAGGCGGCGTGGCACGTTAGCCACACGTGGAAGCAGCCCTTCCTGGACACGGTGGACGCGCTGCACGATTTCTTTGAGCGGAGGGACGTCGCGCCGGACGACGCTGTCGTTTGGTTAGACCCGTTCTCAAGCAACCAGCATGGGGCGATAGAGCGGCCGTTTGAGTGGTGGACGACCGTGTTCAGGGACGCGATCAGGAAGATGGGAAACTTGGTCACGGTTTTGATGCCGCTCGATGATTCCGTCGCGCTGAAGAGTGCAGTAAGTTTTGCTCTGTATTTCTTCGTCGCTGCAATAATGTATTCCTATCCGCTTCGTATCAGTGGTGCGTCATGGACGTCGTGAACTGCCATGCCCTCAAAAGTGACTTCCATATTGCTACGACAAAGGCTGAGCGAGATCGCTTTGCAGAGGCGTTGTCGAGCGACCCGGGCCTCTTCTACACCTTGCTTTCGACGATCAGCATCTCAAAGTGCAAAGCGTCGAAAAACTCCGACACGGAGGCTATCTTGCGTTTGGCAGATGACGGTCCTGGCGCCGACGCGCTCGATCGGATGGTGTTGGATGCGCTTTCCAAACTCTTACAACACGACCTCGAGTCCCGGATTGCCGCCAGTACCGACGACGACACTGCGCAGCTGAAATGGTCAGCCGCCCTCGGCGGCCTGCTCCAAGACCGCGGCCTCTACTCCCAAGCCGAACCGTTCCTGTCCACTGCCGTCGACACTTCCCGCCGCCTTTACGGCCCCGATGACGCACAAACCCTCTCCCATCTCAACGCCCTCCTGGTCCTCTACCGTCATCTCGGTCTCCTCGACAAAGCCCTCCCGCTCCACATCGACCTCTATGCACGCTCCGTCGCGACCCTGGGCGACACCCACACCGTCACCCTCCAATGCGCGCACGACCTGGCTCTCCTCCATATTGCCGTCGGATCACCGTCCGCCGCCGAGCCCCTCATCACTACAACGCTTACACACCGCCGCGAACAACTCGGCGACACGAATCCCTCAACGCTCGCGACATCCCTCGCCCTCGCGTCCCTCCACCGCTCCAAAGGCGCCCTCGACCACGCCGAGCCCCTCCTCGTCTCCACCCTCTCCGCCCTCCAAGAACGCCTGGGCCCGTCCCACCCCCTCACCCTCCGCTGTATCGCCTCCCTCTCCTCCCTGCACGCCTCCCAGCGCGCCTCCGCCAAAGCCGAGCCCGCCGGTCTGTCGTGCCTCCGCACACGACGTCGCGTGCTGGGGGATGATCACCCGGACGTGTTGCAGAGCTTGCATGAGATGGCGGTGTTGTATCATATCAAGAAGGCGTATGATAAGGCTGAGGGGATGTATGTCGAGTGCTTGGAGGGGAGACGGAGGGTGTTGGGGGAGAGGCATCGGGACACGGAGGCGACGAGGACGGGATTGGCTGTTTTGTATAAAAAGGTAGGGAAGAAGGCGGAGGCGGCGGCGTTGTATGGGTGAAGTACATAAGGTGCGACAATAAAATACGATTGGGCTTTTACACGCAAAGTGCGAGAGAATAGAAGATGAAAGTCTTTACAGACGCGTTAGTGATTGACGCGTCCTATCTCAAAGAACAATCCGTT